>JAULBP010110217.1:0-18287 GCA_032355345.1 Lepetodrilus pustulosus | reverse complement strand
TAGGGGTATATAAGTATGTACCTTCCTTTCTGTGGCTTACGGTGGGTTCTGTTCTTACTTGACCTTACTTTGGCATAATCTTTAACTTTTCGGACCTTTTCCAAAATGTAGGAATCGCTACACTTTGTGATTTTAGGTGTCATAACCGTGTTTTTTCGTGTCATAACTCGTGATCTTACATCTATAACTTTTAGGCTTGAAATACATCTATAATGTTTATTACTCACCCTATACTTATATCTACATGGCTGATCTCTACAAACCACGTTTATAGTC
The DNA here is from genome assembly GCA_032355345.1 of Lepetodrilus pustulosus. NCBI lineage: Eukaryota > Metazoa > Mollusca > Gastropoda > Lepetellida > Lepetodrilidae > Lepetodrilus > Lepetodrilus pustulosus. The sequence goes on along the minus strand of JAULBP010110217.1, from coordinate 18,011 downwards.
TATAACCACAAGATAAAAAAAAAAATAAAAAAAAAATCTTTTATAACCCAATATTACCTATAAATTGACCTTTTCCTCTATTTATAACTTCCACTACATTTCATTTTAAAACAGCGCTAGAATAAAACTTTTGAACAAAATTTGCTGCGTCACTGTATTTAACACAAAGCTATTGAAGTGCGTTACAATTTAAGCCCTTATTTATACCCACGGCAATAGCCGACCATCCGCTTGGAAGGCGGATATACACAATATACTATAGGTACATACAAGTAATTCTAGTTTTCTTGCCGCAAAGCATTAAATACTTTCTATTTATTAGGCCGGGGAGAAATTTCCCTCTTTAGGTGCTGAAATCCTACAGTCTAATAACTTACAACCTACTTTACTCGTTAATAGGAAGGGCCTACAGGCCACTTTCTCAGTGTAAATGAGATACACTATTTATGCTACTCCCTATCATTATAAATCACTCCACTCTAACTCCTTTCCCCCATCATAGAATAAAACATCTCTCTTTCCACGTGCAATGTGAGAAGGGTCTTCCTCATAAATCCTAAACTGTAAGTACCTTATTAAAATATCCCATCCTCGCTCAAGCACACCTTGAAGCGGGAAATATATAAAATAAATTACTATTCTTACTTGACCCATGAAAATATAAGGCTCTTGAACTGGCCGTATTCCAATAAAAGTTAGTATTATAAACCTTCTTACAAAAAGTCAAAAAAATGCCTGAGACACAGGATAAAATGCTAACCCTAGGTGAAAATACTTAGGGCGAAATGGAAGAGCATATAAGATAAGAACAGAAGCAGCTAATGCGGCAACTCCCCCTCCCTTATTAGGCACTCTACGTAAAATTGTATAGGCAAATAGAAAATACCACTCCGGCTGAATATGAAGAGGGGTCTTATATGGATTAGCCGGAATAAAGTTTTCAGGCCTTGCAAATAAATCTGGCTCAAATAAGACAATAAGCAATAAAGCTCCCACTATAATAAGAATCCCCAAAAAATCCTTGTGCCTATAATAAGGGTGAAAGGGAATTAAGTCTCCCCCATCATCAATTCCTAAAGGATTATTGGATCCTGTATCATGTAAATAATACAAATGAATTACAGCTAACCCTATTAACACAAATGGTAAATATAAATGCAATACATAAAATCGCTTCAAAGTTGCATCACAAACACTGTAGCCCCCCCAAATTCATTCTGTAATAACACGCCCCACATAAGGGATGGCAGTAAACAAATTTGTAATAACCGTAGCCCCTCAATAAGACATTTGCCCCCAAGGTAGTACATAACCTAAAAAAGCAATAGCTATAAGAAGTAAATACATACTTACACCTACTCTTCATGTGTGTGTTAGGGTAAACGAGTGGTAATAAAGCCCACGTCCAATATGCGCATAAATACAAATAAAAAAGAAAGAGGCCCCGTTACTATGTAATCTACGCACTAATCACCCCTCATGAACATCGTGCATAATGTGTACTACAGAGGAAAATGCTAACCTTTCATGTGGAGTATAATGACAAGCCATAATAAATCCGCTTAAAACTTGAATTACTAATAGAACTCCTATTATAGATCCGAAATTTCACCACATATTAAGGTTAATAGGACAAGGTAAATCATAAAACCTTCCTGCTAAAACACGTAAAACTATATTATAACGCCGTGGTGCAAATATCATTAAATGAGGAAATAAACATCTCACCTTGTAGGCCGAAACTACATATACTTTTATACTACTCACTTAAGCTTATATTATATAACCTAAAAGAATAACCACCAACATAAATATTACACCCTTTATAAAAGCCGTTCCCATACGATTAGAAAGCTGGTCCCGCTGAACATGCATAAACTGCCTCCTAACAATCTTTCTAATAGCTCAAACTCCTTCACTGCCAAATCTATTTTCCATATAACCATCTTCTACATCCCTTTTAAGTCTCGCTCTAGATCTTATTACCCTATTAATATATAATCCAGCACTTAAATATGGCAGAAACCATAAAGTTGCCCATCTATCATAGTATGCTTGGGTAAATCCACTCTTCCCCAACCCACTAAGCCTACTCACCCTAAACAATTCTTCTAATCTAGACGTAATAATATATACCATAGCTAATAACCCTACTATAAAACATACAAAAGGTATCAGCTTTAATTGAGTGTCTACTCTACATTCATCAGAAAAGCTTAAAATTACTCTTTGTATAATTACTCCACCAAAAAGAGCTCCTAATCCTAATACTCTACAAGATACTCTTGTGTATAAATCATTCCCCAAACCCCACATATATCTTATATATATACGTGCCGGATAAATACATGCCAGTAACCAAAATCTATACATTACTCTTAAACACGTTGAAGTACATACTAAAACTAGCTGTAATGGATTACATAGGCCCGATAAATATGCAGCTAAGACTATATCCTTAGAGTAAAATCCTGCCAAAAAGGGAAGTCCTATTAAGGAAAATAAAGCAACGAATAATCATGCCGCTACAATAGGACTAATTTTACCTACCCCTCCTACATAACGGATATCTTGAATTCCACTAACATGAATAACTCTTCCAACGCATAGAAATATTAGTGCCTTAAATAAAGCGTGCCTTAATAAATGAAATATACAAATACTATAAGCTCCTACTCCTAAAGATAAGAGTATTACCCTTAATTGCCTCAAAGTGGATAACGCTACTACCTTTTTTATATCTAACTCATAAAATGCACTAACCGATGAGCTAATTATAGTAAGTCTAGCTACTCTTCTAAGAATTAAAAATCATACCCCATCAATATGAACTGAAAACCGAACTAGTACATAAATCCCCGCTGTGACTAAAGTAGAAGAATGCACTAAAGCCGACACAGGGGTCGGAGCTGATATAGCGGCAGGTAATCAAGCGGAAAAAGGTATTTGAGCCCTCTTAGTCATACACCCCACAATAATAATACCTACTAAAACTATTATATACCTTATGTCCTGCATATCTATAAAATTTCAAGCTGAGATTCCTCTAACCAAACTAATTCCTATAAAAAATATTACATCCCCAATACGGTTACTAAGAACAGTTAAAGTTCCTGCTCCAAGTGAACGTTTATCTTGATAATATACTACTAACAAGTAAGATCTTAAACCTAACCCATCCCACCCAATTATTAACCCAATTAGATTAGGAATTAATGTTAAAGCTAATATTGAAGCTACGAATAGTAATACTAACTTACAAAATCGATTATAGTACTGCTCATCGCTCATATAAAATCCTCTATATAGCATTACGCATCTAGAAATTAGTAATACAACGCAACAAAAAGATATCCTAAGGGTATCTATTATAATTGGAACTCTAACTAACAAAGGAGTTCCGCGTAAAACTTCAAACTCTACTACCACTCTCCTTATAAATAAAAATTTTTGCCCTAAATAAAAACATCAAAACAGAACACATATTAACCTATTAGCAAACACAAACACCTTCTTAAACCTTAGCATCCTAAGCCTACAAATATTTGTACCTTCTAGGTAACAACTAGAAATTCTACTTAAAATAAAGCTTATTTTAAACTCCTGTAGCTATAAACAATATAAAAAGAGATAAAGATATAGGCAAAATTACCTTTCAACATAATTCTATTAACTTATCGTAACGATAACGTGGAAAGGCCCCACGAATTACAATAAATATATACCTAATGACTACTCTAATTACTACTATTATAGCATCCCCTAGTAATAGTACCTCTCTGCACACCCTAAAAAACAATACAGCTGTAATTATACTTATAAAAATAATTCTTCCATACTCTGCTAGTACTAGTAATGTAAAACCAAACCCCCCATACTCTACTATATAACCAGAGACCAATTCTGATTCTCCTTCAACAAAATCGAAAGGTGTTCGATTTGTTTCTGCTAAAGCACAAATAAACCATATAAGAAATACTTCTACTCTAATCAAAATAAATAATCCATTAAACAACCGCACTTCATAAAGCTCATATGTTCCAATGTACAATAAAGGGCAATAAAGAAGAGTATTAAACCCAATTTCATATGAAATTCTTTGTGAGGCGGCTCGAACAGCCCCTAACAACCCATATTGGCAATTAGACCTTCACCCACATATAATTACACCGAAAACTTTCACACTAGACATACATAAAAAGTATAATACTCTTAACTTAAAATAACTTATTGGGTTTCCTACTGGGTAAACTAATCATAACCCATAAGAAAAAAAGAAAAAGAAAACAGGACCTAATAAGTATAAACCTTGGTTCGCGGCAGTGGGAACAACTCACTCCTTCGCAAGTAGCTTTACTCCATCCGCAATAGGCAAGAGTAATCCTACAAATCTTGGCTTATTTGGGCCATGTCGACGTTGAATTATTCCTAACACTTTACGTTCGGTAACTACAAAATAAGCTACCCCTAATAAAATAATAAAAAATGTTACAATACAAGTAATTCCTTGAATCATCATTCTCAAGAGGGTTATAACCCATTTTCGGGCCTTAACTCCGACGTATTTATTTCTACTATCTTGAGAGAACAGGACCTGCTAATAGGCATCTTAAGGCTGACAACCTAATATTTTTATAAACTACCTCTTCATTGTGAGGAATATCTCCCATCCTAAGGTCCTAAACCCTATATATTTTCTTCTACTACCACAATAGGCTATAACATTTTTACGTACCTGAGGATTACAAAACCACCGCTCTAATTAAGCTACATAGCCGGGAGAGAGGATATCATCCCCATAAATGAGGCTACAACTCACCACTTCAACAGCCGTCGCCCATTAAAATCGAGAACTAAAAATATTAGACAACTTATCAGTACCTGTAGCACGAGTACGCCTAACCAAAAGCGCTAAGCCTCTAGCCACCTCAATTACAACATGCACTATAAATAAAAGTCTAAAATTAATTCCTGATAAGTTAAACCCTATACCTAAAAATGATGCACATAAGAAAATAACACTTAGAGTTAAGATTTCTATAGCTAATAAAACTCTTAAAAAATGATACTTTTGGTCTAAAATTAACCACACACCCACCCCTATTAAAATTAATGCAATATATGAATACATAGTCTTAGGTAGAGAATTCATCTACATCCTATGATTAAGAGTCATATGCTTTATTAAGCTACTAAAACAAATTCTACACAGTTCAATCCAATGATCCTTCATTATACTCATGTAATAAACCTACTAATAAAACTCCAACAAAAATGAACACGTAAACCCGTGTACTACTGGCCATAAACTCGCCAATAGTAAGTATATAAGGGATTAGTAAGGCTATTTCTACATCAAACACTACGAAAATAATTGCCAGTAGAAAAAATCGTAAACAAAACGCTTGCCGCGCACTTCTTAGAGGCTCAAATCCACATTCAAATGTTCTTATCTTTTCACGATTAAACCGCATCTTTTTGCTCAGGACCAACCCTACTAAAACTAAACCTCATCTAATTATAAATAAGCCCAACAAAAAAACTACTCCTGCTCCCACATTATTCACAGTTCTTAAAAGCACGACACTTTATCTTTAGGTTGAAAACCTAACGTGTTGATTACACCATAAGGACAGATCTATAGACGATTCGAACGCCTTTAGTAAGCTTTCAAAGCTAACACTGCCCAGCAAAGATCTATGAAAGAAACTATAAGCTCATCTTTGCGTCCACAGAGCAACATTTTAAATAAACTACTTTCACATCTACTTATAAAAATACTATATCCAAAAATAAGAATATTCTAATTAAAAATAAACTACTAACAGATATAGAAATCAAAAATCGAACTCTTAAACCCCTGCTTGGGCGTACTATGGCCCCCTGATACCCATGATTTACTGAGGCGTAAATAAATAAAGAGAATGCTGCAGCCAAGAAACATATAAAGTAAAGAGGTAAGTAAAGCACACTACTAAAGCCACTAATCCTAGAAAACAGGAGACATTCTCTATAAAAATTAGGAGTAGGAGGACAGCCTATATTAATAATGCAAAAAATAAATCATATTCTTCTCAAAATTGGCGCAACCTTTAGCACTCCCTTACATATTATTGTTCTACGAGAGCCTGTAAGCCTATACGTGTAATTCGCCAAGGCAAATATACAAGGTGAACATAAACCATGAACAACCCCTATACAAATTCCTCTCATTCACCCAATACTACTTATAGTTAAAATCCCACTTAGAGCTATAGACATATGTGCAATCGATGAGTAAGCAATAACAGACTTAAGGTCATGAAAACAGAGGCACATAAAAGAACACAAAACCCCACCTCATAATGCAATTGTTATAAATATAAAAGAAATGTTTGCTGGGGGACACCCAAACCTTCAAATTACACGGCAAACTCCATAAAGGCCTATCTTTAGTAAAACCCCTGCCAAAACCATTGACCCACTCACAGGGGCTTCTACATGAGCTTTTGGTAGCCAACCATGAACTAAAAATACAGGAATTTTTACTAATATTCCAATAAAAAGAAAAAATCATACAATGGAAACCTTAGGGAGAAATCTCTCATGTAGAAGAGCTAATATAACTATATTACTAGTGCCTCTTCCCAATCAGACAAAACTAAATAATACCAACATAGGTAATGAGCCATAAACTGTATATAAAACTATCTGTATCCCTGCTTGTAACCGTTCAGGCTGATGCCCTCACCCCAAAATCAAAATTGTAGTAGGAATTAGGCTACTCTCAAAAAAGAAGTAAAAAACCATTAAATTACACCTAATAAAAAATATAATACAACAAAATGTAATTCTACACACACACAACCTAAATGTAGTTAACCTCTTATTTAAACTAAAATCCTCATCTCTACATAGTAATCTAATTATAGTTACAATGATAGTAAGCCTAATTAAAACAACTCTTAAGGAGTCCGACATCCACCAACTAGTCTTTATAATAATACTGTCCATATAAATCTGATAGGATCTAACAGACGTAATTATTATAGCCCTTAATCCTAAAAGAATTAATCCTATAGGCTCTACCTTGAACTTTCTAATACTACGGTAAATAGTCAATATCTTCTTCATATTCAATTAATACTCTTACTGTGCTTCAACCTTAGTATTTCTTCAACCTCAACCACGATCCATAAAATTTTGATCTCTATAGAAAGCAGAATTCCTTCTTATTACTTCACCCCCATCCTTTATCTTGACCGTTCGTACATACCCATTAACCTTATAATGTCTACCCTTAGGAAAGGCATAAATCAAAGGATTTTGACGCCAGTTATGATGTGCGTGAGGCAAAGGGTGCTGGGCATACTCCAAAAAGGTTCCTCGAGCAGCAGCAAAAATTAATGGCCGCCGTGAGATAATACCTTCCCACAAAATGAATAAAAAGAACCAAGTAGCTACATAGTCACCAAAAGCCCCTCAACTAGAAACTCTATGCCACTTCTTAAAACAATAAGGATAATCTGAATAACGCCGAGGCATTCCAGCCAATCCTAAAATATGATGAGGAAAAAATGTGGCATTTACACCCATAAATATACCTCTAAAGTGCCCCTTTCTTCATACCGGGTGTAAACCAATCCCGCTTATCATAGGAAACCAGTGATGAAATCCACAAAAAATAGCGAAAACCGCACCTATACTTAATACATAATGAAAATGACCTACTACATAATACCTATCATGAAGCACTACATCTAATGAAGCACTAGATAAAATAATACCAGTTAAACCACCAAATGTAAACAAAAATAAAAATCCTAGCGCCCACACTATTCTAGCCCTCTTACGAACTACACCCCCGGTAATAGTACCTAATCATCTAAATACCTTTACACCGGTAGGAACAGCAATAACTATAGTAATACCCCTAAAGTAAGCCCGACTATCAATATTAATACCTACAGTAAACATATGATGACCTCATACTAAAAACCCTAAGATACCGATCCTAATTATTGCATGAACTATCCCTAATACTCCAAATGCACCCTTCTTACCACTATATACCGCAGTAGCATGAGAAATTATCCCAAATCCTGGTAAAATTAAAATATATACTTCAGGATGCCCAAAGAATCAAAACAAATGAATAAATAGAACAGGGTCTCCCCCTCCTACTGGATCAAAAAATGAAGTATTAAATCTACGGTCAGTTAAAAGTATAGTTAACCCAGCTGCTAATACAGGTATAGCTACAATTAACAAAAAGGAAGTAATAAATACTGAAACTACAAAAAGAGTAGCACGTTGTGGCGCAATTCCCTCTGGACGCATATTAGCACCCGTTCTGGCAAAATTAATAGCCCCAAAAATTGAAGATATACCAGCAATGTGTAAACCTAGAATTATAAACTCCATAGCAGGAGCTGGATGCCCTGCTCAAGCGGCAAGAGGAGGGTATAATGTTCACCCCGTACCAACTCCTTCCTCAATAGTATTAGACATTAATACTATAGCAATAGCAGGGGGTAATAACCAAAATCTTAGATTATTTAGCCGTGCAAAGCACATATCTGGTACTGCTAGTAAAATTGGAACTATTCAATTACCAAAAAATCCTAGTATTAAAGGTATTACTATAAAAAAAATCATAAATAATCCATGTGTAGTCACTAAAACGTTATAAATAGAAGCCCCATAAAAAGGACCTGGATGTATTAATTCTGTACGTATTATTACTCTAAACACCAAACCTACTAATCCCGCTCAAAATCCAACAATAAGATACAAACTTCCAATATCCTTATGATTAGTTCTTATTATTCATCGTACAAGACTTTTATATTCCCCGCCAAGGGGCGAAGAAAAATGTAATATTTTGCCCGAAAAGGACCTCCCTATCCCAGCATCTTCAGTGCTGAATTTTTCTAAATTTAAACTATTCGAACAGCGTAAGGGAACAATTTCCCAATGTTAGCATGCAAAACCAATCTTTTAACTTAAAGTACCACGCTAAGGCTTTGGGAGTTCTCCATCATTAAGGCTGCAACTTAAAGTTTTTCTTAAACTACAAAGCCTGCAAAAGATGGATTAACCCATCTCTATAAATTCCAAAAATTTATGTGCCAATACACTTTTCTGCATATCAGGTCACCCGAACACGAGATCTAACGCTCCCAAAGCTTTAATTTTCTATAAACTACAACCTGAAATAATCAACCTACTACAAACCAAAAAAGCCGGCAAGCCCCCTAACCAATTTAATACTATTATTGCTCTTAATGGTAAAGCACCTAACTTTCTAAATACCATCCCATCAAGCACTGATGACCTGCTCATACCCACACATACTATACAACTAATAAATACACTTAAATAGTAATATAATCTAAATATTGCACAGCCAATTAAAATAAATAAGTACCCAGGATATCTACTAATAATTGTTAACACTCCAACTATCTTTAAAGACGATCCTAATAATGGAGGCAACCCTCCTAGAGATAAGAAAAACCCTCCTCTAACTATTCAAAAACTACTAGTGATTTTTTCACTTCACCCAGGCACCTCAACTAAACGATAAGCATTCCCCATATGAAGACTGCAAATTAACCCCCCTAAAATTACCCTATAAATAAATATATAAAATATGAACACCTTTAGATTTAAAAGGCAAATAAGACCCATTCACCCTCTCTGACCTAATGAGGAATAAGCTAATAAAGGGCGAAATTGAACCTGTGCAAACCCCCCTAGAGCTCCAACCACCGAAGTTGCTACTAATAAAAAACAAAATAAATTTACTATATTTCTGCTCATTCCCAACCCTGAGATTGCTCAAAACGGACCGATCTTTTGGGCAACCCTCAACCAAAAGCATCTAAATCACGAAATACCACCCATAACACCAGGAAACCAAAAATGTATAGGGAATACCCCTACTTTCAAAATAAATCCTAAAAGCACTACGACTTCCCCTAGTATAGACCACCATTGACTATACCTTATAGTTGAATAATCTCCAATAATAAGTAAAAATCCTACCAACAAGATACTTGATCTAATTCTTTGTACTACAAAGTACTTAATAGTACTCTCATTTTCCCTCACTGTCTTCCCATTTAAAATTGGAATAAACCCAAAAAATATTAATTCTAAAGAAAACCATACCCCAAAAATACCACCGCTTAAAAACACTGATAATAAACCTAATAAAGACAACCTTATAAAAACAATAAATGATGGTGCTAATAAAAGTCCCCATGGCATAAAACTCAACTTCCTAACGCAACTATAAAAACCATAACAACTTTCCGTCCTTAAAGTTTATATAAGGCCACACATAAGCCCATGCAAATACTAAAATTCACACTACGTCTACGAAATGTCAATATCAAGTGGCAAATGTCATACCTAAACACCGATGCCCCTTTACAAAATGACAACAATAATTTCGAACTCATATTGCAGCTAAGAATAAAGTTCCTCCCAAAACATGTGCCCCGTGTAAACCAGTTAATATATAAAAACATCTACCATAAGCTCTATCAGCAATAGAAAACGAAGCGGCATAGTATTCTAAATACTGAAACCGTAAAAATAATGCCCCTGCTAAAACACAAAGCCCTAAAGGTAATATTGCCGCCTCGCGAGCATGAAGTACAATAGCACGATGTGCTCAATTTACCAAACCTCCAGAAACAATTAATAATATTGTATTAAAAAAAGGTGCACCATGGGGCCTTACAGGGATAATTGGATAAGGAGGCCAACTATCTCCTTCTGCCAAACAACCCAATCCTGAATGGAACCACGCTCAAAAAAATCCTACAAAAAAGAAAGCTTCCGAGAATAAGAAAAACACAAAGCCAATCTTTAACCCTCGTGCTACAATTGAGGTGTGGCATCCTAAATAAGTTGCCTCTGTAATAATATCTATTATCCATGAATAAAAAGAACTACCTAACAAAAATCCTGCACATATAAAATTTACCTTTGTAAAAGCCCCTCCATGAACTAAACTAATAAACCCTGCAGCCTGGTTAACTACCCCAGCTCTAACTATAATAGGCCATGGCCTTGGGTCAACTAAATGATACCCTGTTCGTGGAATGCGAGGCCTTCTTAAACTACTCATCTTTCGACTCTCACCCTTTAAACCTTCATTAATAAAAATCTTTACTATCACAAAGCTATATATATGTATATCCCTTTCCTAAAGTTTATATTATATTAAACACTGTTATATGCATACTATACGTAAAAAGTTTATTTTACTACGTACATATAATTTAATTAAATGAGTAGCTTTATACTATTTCTACAAACAAAATATTTTATTATTCTAGCTAATTACCCCTTTAAAACAACCTTACGATTTCTTAGAGGAATCTCCTCCCAATACCTTATTAACAGAAATACAAAAATCCTAGCCTGCAAAATATTTACCGCCAATTCTCAAGTAATAAAAATTAATAACACAACAGTACTACATAAGCCTCTTACTCTACACAAGCCCATTAAACCTCTACTAAAGAGAAAGGCCCTTATTACACTTCTTCCCAACATTAATAAAAACTTACCTGCAATTATGTTTATACTTAGTCGAGCGCCTAAAGTCAAACTACGAATTAGATTCCTAAAAAGCTCTAATAAACTAATAGCCCACCCCGTAAACCACGGAAGACCGTCAGGAACTCTATGTCTTATCACCCCCGTTATGCTAATAGCTCCCCTCATTAAAACAACAGTAAATCATAAAACCAAAGATAATGCTAAATTATGAGAAAAATGAGCTGTTACGCAAAACACATAGGGGAATCTACTAAAACAAGAAACATAAGCCAAATATGTCCCCAATCCAGTAATAAAAAGTCTTCGCCCATAGATTCCTCCCCTAATTGAACCTATTCTAGTATCCACTCAACGAGAAAATAGCTTTATGCTTAACCTAAACCTGTTATTAACTATTCAATAATCACTATTACTTAGTACGAAACACAGTGAAATAAATCCCCTAAACCACCTTACATATATTACTAATTCTAAACCACTACCATAATCAAAACACGAAAATGCGTCAGCAAACATAAACAAAGGAGGTGATACACCCTCATCCGGGGCATGAGCCCGTTAACCTATATAGTTTACCTCTGCATTAACATTATAAATTAGTTGACAACATTATAGTTACACAGTCCGATCCTTTCGTACAAAGACAATTAATATGTAGATAGAAACTGACCTAGCTCACGCCGGTCTAAACTCAAATCATGTAAGATTTTAAAGGACGAACAGTCCCACTTTCTAAGCTGCTGCACCTAGAAGAAATCTTAATTCAACATCGAGGTTACAAACCGCCTCTCAAATAAGACCTCGTCGAGGCGATTGTGCTGTTATCCCTATGGTAACTGTCTTCTTTTTATCAGCCATGCTGGATCTGTATAATAAGAAAGGAGGCATAGTTTTCCCTCCCTAGCTTTCCCGAAAAAACATACCATCCCTAAATAAGTAAACTTACCTAGAGATTATACCAAGCTCAATAGGGTCTTCTCGTCTAACAATATTATCCTAGCCTTTGCACTAAGATGTAAAATTCCATATGTATTCTCAATAAAGCCTTTCCACGTCAATCCTTCATACCTTTCCCCAATTAAAGGACGATTGATTGCGCTACCTTAGCACAGTGTTAACTGCGACCGTTAAAGCTGGTGCTCACCGGGCAGGACAGACCCCTTTTCAACAATAATCAAGAGGCGATGTTTTTAGTAAACAGGCGCAGAAAATATTTGCCGAGTTCATTAAGAATAATTTTTTATTACAATGTGTAAATACAGCTATCACACTATGTTTAACACATTACCTACTACTTAAATTTTAAACTTCCATCTTTCATATAAAATGGATATATTTTTAAGTTACCAATCTACTAATCCTATACTAATTAAATGCATAAAAATTTTACACAATAAAAGGGTACCTAATTAAAAATTTTTGATTAAGTTATTTTATACTAATATTATATAGATGGACACTATTAATCCTACTAAACAATCAGTTATTACTATTTGCATTATCGAGCGGAACCCAATAACATAAGTACTAAACAATCTTCACTTCACTATAAAGGAAGTATTAACTTAGCCCTACACTGATATGTATTTACCCTCTAACCAGCTACCAACCCTTACGAATAGCATTTCACACCTTTCCTAACCTTAAAATTAATTCTACAACATTAGTTTAATAGAAGCGCTCATAGAAGTCTTAAAATATTTTATTTCTCCTAAGGCTATTATAATCCTCTTTTTAATTAGGAAAGCTCAAGGGCTTTCAGGAATCGACCAAACTTATTTCACTCTATAGGCCATGATGCAAAAAGTACCAGAGTTAAACAATTCTTTTTTTTTAATTATTTCTTCCCAACAGAATATATCTAACAAATATCTTAAATAATACGTTTTGTATGTTAATTCAGATTACTACCTTAAAATTATATTTCCTACTAATCATACCTTCGCTTAGTGGTTACAACTCCCTTCTTATGACCACCTAAACATTGCTTCTGATGGCTACATATAAAAGCTACTATTACTACGCATAAAAACAATAACACCCCTATAAAGGGTATTAATTCAGTTAACCCCCCACCTATCTCTGGGTCCCGTATCCATTGATACTTATACCTTATATCCTTTCCCTCCAAATAAAAAGACCGTATATACCTAGAAAGTCCAACAAATAAAGGAAAGACTATAACCAGTACTTGTCACCAATTAATATTAAAATACTTATCCTGAGAGTAGACGTCATAAACTTTAGTTGTAAATACAGGGTTAGGACATAAAGCTACAGCATAAAGAAACGCTACTAATATACCACTTACCCCTGTCAAAAATAAAAACACCCCAACGACAAATCTGGCTCCAAAACACACAACCACCCTACTAATAGTGTACAAAACTAAAATAGAGGCACCCATTCTCAACGGATGAGTAACGCTACATATTAATAAAGACACTAACACTATTGAATAACACCCTCAAAAAACTACAACTATCACTACAAACTATCTAATCTACCTTCGATACTTAAAACTGTACTCCTTCCTAGGCAACCATCAAAGAAGCACACATACTACCCTCACCATAGCTCATACGATAAATAAAACAGCACATCAAAACAAAGGAGCAAACTGTGGCATATTTACACTCTACAATTAAATTACTCAACCTAAAGGAAGAACAGACTCGAACTGCTCATAAAAGAAGTTAGAAGCTTCCTTATACCCCTAGTTTCCTCTTATTACGTAATATACTTTAACTCACTAAATAACACCACTTTCTAGTAAAATTACCATGTTACGGCTTACCCCACCTTGACTATGCGGGGGCACCGGGCAGTTTGTACGCACATCGATATACAATTCAGCCATAAACTCTTACTACAACTTACTACCAAGTCCTTCTTCATATGCACTATTTCAGCTACAAGTCCGATCATATTAGACTGTAACTCAACTAAGCCCTTTTTATATCCGCCACGTTTACCTGAATTCCTAAGTGAACTTAGCACTTCCTACGGAAAAATTTGTACCTTTGTGAGAAGGTCTAACTGTCAACGGCGGTATAGCAAGATTTAAAAAGGTAAGGTAATTCGAGGACCATCGATTTAACCGTCAAGTTCCCCTGGACGAATACAATGCACCGCCAAGCCCTTTAGTTTTTAAACACCATCTGTTCATACTCCCCGAAGATTTATATACGTCTTAAATAATGGGGTCTCTAATCCCAGTCTTTGTCACAGATTTTTGAGGTCTAAGTTTCAAGAATCAAAGGATACACTTTATAAATACCATTTTACCGGAGTTCTATACTGTTTTATTCTTTCTTTAACTGATTACTCTTCTTCGTGTAGATTAACTAAAAGGAACAGTTTAACCGCAGGTGCTGGCACTGTCTTTACCTCCTTTGTTATGTCCAGCCTAAATCAGCGTTACCGCATTTTCTAAAATTTTATACTGGTGTAGGGAAAATACATATACCATCCTCGCAATAATGCTAACGGCAAACCCCAAAAGCCCGTAGCCTAAACTATTTAAATAAACTTTACGCAGCCTGTACCTCCCGATATCCCATATAGTGCCATGTATTAAACTCAAACATTCAGCCAACCTAGAGCTAGGGCCAAACACTCTTCGCACTAAATCTTCCATAAATACTTAATGAATCTATTAAATGCCTTGTAAACTTTTATGCTATTCACTCATCCTCATGCTCTCTCAATAGTATAAAGGAAAGCCAGTAGATAAAATCCTTCACCGTAATAACCTCCACTTCTGTTGATATATGCCAGTGGTTTACTCCACATATCTCGGAACACCCCCCTCACAACGTAGTTCCGGGCCGTAAGTTGGATAAGTGTACAGTGTTAACCCGCCCTGGTACAGCATCCACCTTCACTCCTAAACCGTTCAAGCTTCAACAATGGATTACGTCAGCAGACGTAACCAAAACTTCAACCTCTCTGTCTCCAGGTAGAACTAAAGGAAAATCTACTACCTGCCCATATCGAAGGGCCTCTATCGCCTTCTTATAAGAATCCTCATTAGGCCATATACAGTATGATCTATAGCCAATAGCACGGGAGGAATCTGGAGCATAAGTATAATCCCTAAATTCACCACCTCCCGTGCCGAAATCATCAGCAGATTCATCCGCTATAGCAGTAAGGACCCAATTTGGATCTGCTGTATATTCATACCTTCAGTACCACTGATGCCCAACTACCTTTACTCTAAGAAACTTGGGACCATCATTCAAGCCTATTCTATATAGTAGTAAGAAGGATGGATAAGCTAAAATTACAATAAGAATCATAGGAAAAATAGTCCACAGAAGCTCTGTAAGCTCATGTCTATAAACCCAGCGGCTAATAATAAGCCTCAAACCTCGCACATAATCCTTCAAAGTTACCAATATCAAGCATAAACCTACGCCCAACACAATACAGACCATAAATACTGCTAAGTAATCGTGAAGACATTCCAAGTTCAAGCCAATAAGTCTCTCTCAATCTTGAGACTCTCTTAGGGACAAATTTTGTATCATCATAAGCGCCAGAAGGGTTTACACCTAAATTTTCTACAACATCAAAGTAGCCCGTTTATCCGGCATAACGCTAATCACAGATTCCAGCGCAGCAGTAGGAACGAAAAAATCGTAACAAAATTTACACCTCTTTCTTCTATTTACCGTGTAGCTATATAAGAGCGGAGAACTTTTTATACATAATACAAATATAGCCTTACCTTAATTATAAGCGAATAGTACAGCACAACTATCTATCAATTCCGAAATGATCTTATTTTCGCAATATTTTACAATTTTGTTAATTTTTTCTCGCTAAAATAAATCTAGGCTTAATATCTCCAACTATCGAATAAAACGCCCAAAGATGAGAAAAATCGCTGTTTTCATAATTTTATATAATTTTTCGCGATAAAACAGGACCTAGGCTTAATACCACTAACTATTGGTAAAACCCCCCTCTAAAATCAATAAGGCCACAATTCTTCTCATTTGGCCATTTATTGCAATTTTTACCCATAGTGTAAGATCTAAGCTTAATATCATTAACCAACAAATAAAAGTGCCTTAAAATTAATAAAAATCACTGTTTTATCGTTTTTAGCACTTTTACTTGATTTTACCGATAAAATAGAGCATGAGCTTAATATCAGTAACTATTTACACAGGAGCACTTTGAAAATAACAAAATTTTTACTTTTCATAAATTTTACCGTTTTTACATATTTTTACCCATAAGGCAGAATCTAGGCTTGACTTCACTAACTGTTACATAAAGATGCCTTAAAATTGGTAAAAATCGCCATTTTTTTCGCGAATTCTGTCAAACGGAACAACTACATTTGGAAAGACTTTAATAAACCTATTTTCCTTGGTTTTGGCGTTAGATTTCATAAAATTATTCGCACTAAGTTCGCCCCACTAGAGTCTCTAAAATCATACATTTTTGATCGATAAAGGGGGGGGCCTTACCGTTTTTTCAAAAATCGGCCTTTTTTTCAACATTTTTGTATGCTTTGATAATTTTTTATTTAATAGGTTTTATCAAATCTAACTTTAAATTTCCGCCACCGTTTTTTGCTATAAATAGAATTTTTATTTTTACAAATTTTTTTTCGCCAATATAGCGGGATCTAGTCTTAATATCTCTATCAAGGGCAAACATGAGCCAAGATAATCACTTATGACAACAGCAACTCAGACGCTTTTATAGACTACCCTAATATTTAATTCCTCACGATCCTCTCTACATAAAGAAACATACTATACTGAGGCTATATCCTAATGAACCCTCATGGCAGCAAATACGCAGACATTATGTACCCTTCTAAGCTATGTCGCTACGCGGATGAGTATACTCCTCACAGTGTTTACATAACAGTACACAAATATATAGCAACATAGGCTATACTATAAGATATAGCCTATATTCCTATATATACCCTCCTGTATAACATATACAGGAGAGGCATAAGATCAAAATATATAGTAATATGGATTATACTAAAGTATAATCCATATTACTATATATACCCTATTAAGGGTATACACCCAGGGTTCTATGTACCTTCCCATTATAATAGTATAATTATAGTATATACCATATACTGTATCATACAGCAATATAGCATTACACTAAAGTATAATCTATATTCCTATATACACCCTCCATTTGATATGATCGGGATTCTCTCCCCCTCACTCAGTGTAGCATAGCTACACGGCACAACTACGTACAGATTGAAACCACTCTTACATATATAAGTCATACACCTTAGTGTAGGACTACATTGTCCTCAAGTATTCCTACACTAAGGTGTATGACTTATATATGCTAAAAGTGGAAGGAGGTATTATATACCATAATATTATATGTAAACTTATATACCCCTATGGGGGGAGGGGGGGCCCTCTCCCCGGGCCCCCCCTCCCCCCATA
>JAULBP010110206.1:0-10096 GCA_032355345.1 Lepetodrilus pustulosus | reverse complement strand
GAAACTATAGAAACACGTAGCTCGTGTGATTATTAGTCAATCATTGGAGTTATGTTCTGCCCTGAACCAAAAATAAGTAGTATGTTGATTTGGAGATATTTTTTTCTCATAACATCAACAAGAATCTCAGATGGAATGCTATTCTGGTCAGATGTACTTTTGTGTGGGCCTGGTGATATTCAGACCAATTGGATATCTTCTTTCGGTGTTACTTTCATTTGAGATTGTTCTCTTCTCTTTATTTCAGCTGACCCGGCAGGACTAAACATGCTGTGTAACAACAATGTCGGGGAGCATCTGTATATCGGGGACTACATCTCCCTGTACTCCATGGAGACAGAGGGATACATCTACAGTCTCCAGTCCAGGTCAGTCCATTTTCAGTCCATTTTCAGTCCATCTATCAGTCCATGTATCAGTCCATGTACACGTCATTAAAGAGTGTGGTCAATATATTCCTTGCATCGGGTCCAAGTGGATCCAACACTTTCGTAGAAACATCCTTTAAAAATCTAAATGCGTATTGTTTCAGGAGTATATTAATTGCCTCTGCATAAGACTCAGTTTCATAGATCTAGTTTGTGTCATATTAATAGTTTTTTTTTCGTTTCCTATTTGATTTAAACAATATGCATTGCTATGAAAGTACAAACAAGCAAATTAAATACATATATCATGGGAGGGCACTGACAAACAGGATTATTGTATTCTATATTAATGTCGTTCCCCGTTTCCTATTTGCCACCACAGAGCTACGAACAGTGTATCATTTGAATGCAGAAATAACGAATTAGGTCCAATTCGGGTATTTTGTCGCATGCCATTCATAAACAAACGAGGGCCAGGCCTAGATAACACTAATATTCACTACACATTTCGCTTCAACCATGTATACGTATTTTCCCAAATGAACAAATCTTTCCTCAAAATACTAGACTGCTGGTTGAATTTCCCAACTTGTCAAGCGCCTGCAGATCACCATATTGGTTCACGATAAAGCTCCATGCAGGGTCATGACGTATTACGTGATCAGCGATAATCTGAGTGAAGAAATAGGTTCGCACATGTTCAGAACACTTTATTTGCTGGAGGTATTGTAGTAGTTAATGGGCACGCGCGAATAGGAAATACCAATTTGCCTATCTGAGCTCTTCAGCGAGAAAATAGAAATTGAAACAAGATTCAACAAAAGAGCCTCTGGGTGATTGATATTGTCCCTTGAATATAATGCAACATTTTCTGAATAATGTAAGTAGACCAAAGACGTAGATTGTCTTTATGTAGAAAGGATGTACTTGTAGTGAATCTCTATCCCCAATCATAAGTAAACAACAGATTGTGCCCCATCATTGATCTGACATACCGATCATTCAATCCCTCCTTCATTCCTTCATCCATCATATCGTAGGCCTTATGCTCAGTGTAAGGATGAGTATCGTATACAATAATAGTATTGCTTTAAAGAGGCAGCATATTTACAATACAGTGGTATATAATATGGTTCTGAAGTATTGAGGTCATTGTGGAATTACATATAGTTGATTTAAGGTAGCCAAAACAAATCCCCTTAATTTTCAACATATTTTGACCAAGTTGTCTGGTTTTTTTTTGGCTTAGCTAAACGTGATCGAAATTAAGTCTAAAACAGCAGACTCAGCCAAATACATAAAACTTAGTCAAGATATGTTGAAAACTAAGTGTATTGCTGAGTTACGTCAATTAAAAGAAACCTAAATGTTAACCCTTTCCCTGCTGCAGGCACCCGGAGATACCCTAAGCAGTAGTGTATGTGCATAATCCAGCAGGGAGAGGGTTAAAGGCATACAATCACAGATATTAATGGTTGTTTTGGACTAGTTCTTATGTAAAGTGCTTCAAAGACAAGATAATTCAGTAATAGTCCGTAGTAATAATTAATATACATATGAAATTTATTATGACTATCAAATGTTGGGGAATACGTACGTCAATAAATAACAACTTTTGGGTGTACACATCAAACGTAAATAGTTTCAGACATAAATTCGTTTGACCACCATCTAGGTCAATCAACTGTGATTGTATGCCTTTAGGATACCGCCCCAGATGTTCACATATTCTTAATGAACCCTGTGACCTTACCATGTGTTGACCTTGAACGTGGTATTAGCGTGTCTGAAATTATTGCATGCATACTGTTTATTTGCTTTGCAGAACAGTATTCCGTATTCGTAGACATTGCAGGAAGAACAGTCTGTTTATAGAAATATATCTTTTGGGTATTATCAAACATGTAGGCTACGCTAGTATGAGTTATACATTGCATCATTATTAAACATAGGTTTACGTGCTAAAATAAGCAGGAATAGTTCTCATCTTATTTGGATAAACGTCTCCAGCTGGTGGGATTGGACTTCATGAATCAACCGATGAACACCTACGTAATGCACAATGACATGCGATCTGTTCATTACAATGATGTCAGTTATCCAAGACAATTCAATACGCAGGACTAGACGGAATAGAAAACAATAATCACGACAGTATAATACATATTTAATAAGTGAAGTTTTGCTGTACTACATTGTCATTCACGAATGTGATGCTCTACGACGTCAGACGTAGTAATTCCTACTTAGATGATGATCTATATTGTTCTTGTTCCTGTCGTGATGTCGTACATGCCAGCCACCACACACTCGCTGACTACAGCTTGACTGAGGACATTGTCGAAAAATACACTATTACATGAACACCAATACACCATTACATGGACAGTAATACACCATTATATGGACAGTCATAGACTATTAAATGGACAACAATGCGGCAGTACACCTGTAGAAAATGTATGTATCTGCTCAAATTAAGGCAACATGGTTGTATGGTTTCTAACTGTGCGTAGTCCTAACTGTGCATTTGTCATCTTGACCATTGCGATTAGGGTTCATGGTAGTTCCTGTTTTCCAACTTGACACAATGGAAAGCGGATAGTAAGACAGACAGTGGATCAGCAGTGGTCAGTTATAATCCTGGTTACATCAGCAATAAAATATCAGCACAAAAACATCAGCTGTATCACTTGCTTGAAACCAAGCGACGTCTCATAGTTGATATTTTGTTCAGCATGTTTTGACACCTGATCATCGATTGGTAAGTTACATTCACGTAATCCATGAATGACAGCCTGAGGTTCTCGCTACACTGGGGGGCCTATCCTCAATACGCCCTTATGATCGTACGACAATCTTAAGGATACTTATTGTATGTGCTATGTATGTTCTTAGGCTAAGAAGATTGTAAGAATGTTTCAAGAATAAGCCCCTGGGTCTTGTGGAACTGACGCAGATGTTCTCAGAAGTCGCCTTTCTGATAGGATGTGCTCTATGTCACAGTGCTCTTACCATCCTTGGTTCATTAATACCAGCTGATACTCAGGTTTACTGCAGCACAAAGTGCCACATGTGTTGCAGGCATTGTTAGAAACTTTAGTGACTTTTAATTTCTACTGGCCCTGTTCAAAATCAGCTGGCCCAGAAGCCAACCGAATGTCATTATCATTTAAAATACTGCTGGCCCAACGGACCCTCAAGTTTACAAAACTGCTGGCATGAAGTGAAACTCACTGGCCTGGGGCCTCCGGACCAGCGGAAATTTCGAACACTGGTTGCAGGTTTGAACCAGCTGTAAACTGACATGCCTGATATTAGTGAAATAATTTTGAAATTATTTTTAAAAGAATGTATTTAATCAAAAATATCCAATATGTGTCTAGACAACTAAGTGTCCATTAACTTTTCCTTGAATTCATTCTCTAGATTCCAGTGCAGAACAAGATCTTAGCCTTGGAGAAGAAAACATAAGCTTAGGGGTAAGTTTAGAATAATCTAGCCAGCTACTCATGGTTACATCTCCATACTGGGGAATGCTTAATTATGATAAAAGAAATTCTTTAACAGAAAGGCAACTTATTAGGACCGAAGAGACACGCTCCAAAGAGACACGCTCCACAGAGACACATGCCATACAGTATTGCCCATGCATTGTCTCACATGTATTGTAAATTCCATTACAATTTTGACCTATACTACCATCTTGGTCCACATTTATGAGTAACTATCAGTTGATACTATAGCGAGGCAGCTAGCTTACAGTTACCATGGTTACTGATGTGCTTGAGGTGTTCAGGACCATGAGGAGGAGTTGCTGAAGGAGAAGAAGGTTGAGGTGGAGGAAGTACAGGAGCCACCCAATAAGAAGATTGCCCTCGTCGCTCCGGTCAAAGTGTGAGCACATGTCTCTTTTCTTTCATCCCCCACAGCTCAACAACCCCGATAAATGTTCTGTTCTTCTGTTCAGATCGCTATGTACTCAGTAATAGCTTTAAGGCTCAGTCTGTACTCATCTTCTTTAATTTGCAAAGTTTTCTGCTGAACTACCCTGACATGGGATTTGTTATATTCAGAGATGTGGTTTTTTAGGTTATTGGCAATTGATGTGCACGATATTGAGAGGTAAAATGGGCTTGTTTTATCAGCTGCAACATATTGTAACATTCTCCTTTCTACTTATATTTAGTCCACCCAAGCCAGTGACTTCACCTACAGAAAGCAACAAGATTTCATTTCCCCAGATACCTGAAGCTGAGGTAAGCCACCATGGCAGATTCATAACAGTGAGCTATGATACATTCCAACATGGAATTGCTAGTAGTAACAGATTCAATACAGTGAGCTATGATACATTCCAACATGGAATTGCTAGTAGTAACACGGCGGTTGCTATGCTTTATGTTGCATGGCAACGCTCCACTCTCTACAAGGAACATGTATTTACATTAGAAAGAACTGTGACATAATACCTCGCCACCCCAGATGACCATGCTCTGAAAGTGGTAGTGATAGTGTACATGCTGACCTGGTGTTGCCATGGTTACTTCCAGATGTTAAAGAAGAGAGCGGAGAGGTTCGGGGCTCAGTCGGAGAAAACAAAGCTACAGATGCGAGCCGAGAGGTGAGTCCATGTACTGTAAATCATTAAATTAATGTGAACAGGATATTAATGTGAATTATGTGACTGGCATGTAGTCACATCTATTGGCTGCACATTAAATATGTGCATAAATTCCAGGCCTAATCGACCAATGCACCCCAATTTCATGCACTTATACGTAACGTCGAAATAATTTAACAGTTGTTACAACCGTAACCTGTATTATGGTCGTCGCAAATGGGTGAAAGATTCCCGCAGCAACGTTAAACTCCATATTCACTCACTCACTCACTGTATTATGCGTGTATGGTAGTATGCAGTATTATCATAAGGACTTGTGGTAATCTAGTATCACCATGACGTGAAATTACTTTATATCAATAGAACGACTACTAGTAACTCGAGCTGACTCCAGTGCTACTGTTACAAAACAATCTAGAGCATAACAAGAGCGTTACTGACCAATTAGATTTGAATTTACTGCACTCAACTCTAAGCTCGAAATTCAAAACAAACACGGCCCATTTCAGAGATGATTTACACTATCACTACGGTCTAATCTGTTTTGACTGATCTCGACAACATGGCTGCTTTACCTAATTTCCTAAGCAAACAGTTAATCTTCTATCAGCTGACTACAGTCTCCGTTCCCGCTAAATTCGTGCGGGTAACTGAATTTAGTACGAGTTTCTTCCTTTCATGTAAATCAGTAGACAAGCACAGACGACTTCACTTATATAGTAATAATAAAGGTACGATCGGGGAAAAACATGAATGGAGGCATGTCCCTGCACATTTTATTGGCATCACATTTACGTCAAAAATCGATATGACTCATTCTATTAATGACTCATTAAATATGTGATTTACAGTAAACCTCTATCATTGTGATGTGAGAGGTGCAGGTCGATGTGTAATCACTGGATCCACTCGTAACCATGGCTACATGCCTCCAAATACACCACACAGCTACTGCAATCAAGTGATCAAATAAATGCTTTCATTGTTTATTTTCCACCATTTCAGATTTGGTACCGGTGGGGACAACTCAACATCAGCTAAAAGTGCAAAACTTTCAACTACACCAGTCACAGTAAGTGTCTAGTCGTTGTTCCAGTAAGTGTCTAGTCGTTCTGGGACAGATACAGACATGTAACATCCAGGGTTCTCATGTAGTGTTCAGAACCCATTGTCTACCTATTGTCTCCACAATGTTATATATGTCGTGTTTTACTCAGAGTTTTAAATAGTAAGAATTCTCCAATCTAAAATAGCGTGTTCAGTAATATAAAGTTGTCACAGGGGAAAATGGATTAATGTACTTTCTATGTGAGTTTGTGTACACCTGAACCTTTAAGCTTAGTAGTGTGTTGTCAGTTGAATATCTTACAGTTCCTGATGTCATTGATAGGTCTATGTAGACATCCACCATATATCACACATCACATCAGTAATATCACATGTATCCTCAGCACTATTTGTCTATTTCCACTAGGCTGGTGATCTGGACAAACTAAAGAAGAGAGCTGAGCGGTTCGGGTCTACAGTGTCCACAGCATTGACAAAGGTAAACATTGAGCTTGTTAACTGAACCTCGTCGCAAATGGGTGAAAGATTCCCGCAGCAACATTAAACTCCATAATCACTCACTAACTGAACCTCTCTCAGCAGGTAAACTGTGGATCGACAAAAGGGATTTTGATGACATAAAATTGATATCAAGTATCACAAATGAATGTAGTTTGCATTTATTACTCAAATATAGTGCTACACACTCATTGAAATCTGTGATTTTATGTGTGCATTCCAAAAATTCTATGATATCACATGTCCTCATACATGTATGGCAAACAATACTTGCATTCTCACATTTTGTCTGTGTGTATGTCATCTCAGTACTCGTATCGAGAACAAATTGCAAATGTTATCCCTCGCGATATAGTAACGGTTAATGGATATACAGTGTCCCCTCTATATAAGGCTGTATTTGTGGTCCATGACATATGCCTTATAGTACCAGCCTTATATAATAGTGCAGGTACATAACAAAAAATTAAAATGGGGTCCACATCTGACCCAGCCTTATATCCGAATCCGCTCTGTATCGAACAGCCTTATATCGAGGGGGCACTGTACTAGTATCAAGTAACATGACGCATTGTTGCTTTCATATTGATTGCAACGAGTGAAAACAATAATCATATGAATCTGGCATATATATATATATATATATATTATATTATATTATATGAATTCGCCCTGAATATGTGTAAATTAGCAGACTATAAAAAAATGCTCTGCGAGATATTTGATGCTGCAGAGCTAAATGCCCACTAGTATGCTATTCACTTCATGATCATAACTGTAGTGTTTCCTGCTATAAGAAAGAGCCCAATATCAAACAAGTTTGATTCTAGACATTGTTAGCCGTCATTCTTAGTTCATGTGCAGCCCCTGCTCACTGAGAGCCAAGTAATGGTGACTGGCTTACTAACGTTGTGACCTGTTGTGTTCTGTGTGCTGGTGACTGGCTTACTAACGTTGTGACCTGTTGCGTTCTGTGTGCTGGTGACTGGCTTACTAACGTTGTGACCTGTTGTGTGCTGGTGACTGGTTTACTAACGTTGTGACCTGTTGTGTGCTGGGGACTGGCGACTGGCTTACTAACGTTGTGACCTGTTGCGTTGTGTGGTGGTGACTGGCTTATTAACGTTGTGTTCTGTGTGTAGCTGGAGGAGGAGGAGCGTGTGAAGAAGAGGAAGGCGAGGTTTGGCGCAATCACTACTGGCACACTGACCACCAACACCGGGGCTCTCACAGACATAGAGGTATGCTCTCTCTCTCAGACATAGAGGTATGCTCTCTCTCTCAGACATAGAGGTATGCTCTCTCAGACAGAGGTATGCTCTCTCTCAGACGTAGATATATGCTCATCACTAATGTGTAGGAACAATGTATTCTTCAAAGTTGAGTTATTTACCAGTCGTCGCCTATGGGTGCAATATTCCCACCGCAATGTAAAGCAATAATTCAATCAATCATACCAAAGTATTTGGAAGTATTTTCACAGCCATGGTTTATTATCAGAGTCTAATTGAGCAGTTGCCATTCCGCATTCTGCAGATGTCCAACAATCACCGATTCAATTTTATTATTTGCAGGAAAAGAAAAGAAAGAGAATGGAGAGGTTTGGCCTGTCATGATCACGGTCATAATCCTACCAGCACCCCACAGCATCATGTTCATACAGCACTGCCACCTGTCTGTACCACCTGTCTGTACCACCTGTCTGTACCACATGGCCAGCACACATCAGGAGGTCCTGATCTGCTGTCGGTTGCCATCCTTGGACTAACTTGTTTATCATAGCCACCGTTGGACAGTCGTTTCTACAATAGCTGACATTCATACTGGACACGCTAGTTTGACTTGCTGTAGGATCGCGGTCTGTGATCCATGGTTACCCGTCATGTCATTTTCATTATATAAATATTTTCAACATCACTCACTTCGTTATTAATTTGCTAATACATGTACATGTAAGAAAACATTTAAGTAGTATTTATATTTTAAAAATAAAATCTGTGCTGTTTTTAACATGAGAAAAGATCGTGTCAGTAATCATAGTTTAGACTTTGAACATTAAGAGTTTTTCCTTTTTTCGGCTTATGGTATTTTATGTTAACTTTTTCAGGAATAGTGAATCCACTTTTATTCCATTAACCCCCCTCCCTGCTGAATTATACACATACACTGCTGTTTAGGGCATCTCCGGTTGCCTGCAGCAGGGAGAGGGTTAATAGTGATAAGAGTGTTCATTTATAATATACTAATTTTATTGCGTATTCCATTTCATGTGTATGTGTACATATTACTATATACAATCTACGGAATCTTTTAGCAATAAAATATTGTTTATTCAACAAGAGAGGAAGTTATTATTTTGTTTTGCAAAGTGATTTGTATCACCAATTTGACAATGTTATAATTTGATAATTCCTGGGTGTATAATATCAAGTGTATGTGGCATTCAGGAACAATTCTAGGAGGATGACCAAATTTTACCTTGGTATGTTACCATGACTACCAGTAATTAGACAGAGTACCACCAGACCTAGACACCATTACAATGTCATGATCAATGTTTATGCCACATCATGACTAAAACTGTTTGGATATTGACCGATACACCGAGGAGGTGTGGGTCCAACTCTTATGCTAGAGTACCACATGGTGTACCAGTTAATTGGGAAATCTGTAATTTCTGAGAATCTTTTCTTTAGAATATAGTGCAAGTTGTACTAGATCACCCATAGGGACCTTCATCAGATGTTTATGCTTTTGGATGAACAATTATTTCATGCTGCACATGATTTTGTTGTAGCATGTGTTTCCTGTTTCAGAAAAGAGACACAGTTTGGAATAATAGTAAGTCGGCGATCTTGTTTAACAAGGACAAAAATTAATGTGTTTTAACATTACAACTTTCCAGGTTCAATAGTTAATTCTCTCGATGGAAGTTATAACAAATCATCTCGTGCCACTGATGACTTCATGGAGTCTGGCCCCTCGTTTGGCAAAATCATGCATAGAATGACAGCTGTCTGCTGATTGGTCAACTGTTTAATACCAAACAGCAGGGAGACGTCGGTTCATTAAGTTGCTGGATTGTGTGATTTCTAACTGTATTAATTGTGAAGTATCGATAAATATCATCTCACTTTTAAAAGGCATTCGGACAAGCCATTAGTTTGTATTGATTAAAAAGGTGATGGCTAGTGGGTAAGATTAAGTGATTTCTTATAGTAAAGTTGCTTCATCAGGCTGCATACAAAATGAAAAGTATGTATGGTTTTTTTTTAGAAATGATGCGAAAACACTTGTTAATAATGTTGTAGACATGTCGACGAATATCCCTAGTTGTAACAGACTTTCTGATAAAAGAAACATGAGTTATAGACAATATGCTGCAAACATGAGGACTGGAGACAGAACATGACCATAAAGGGAGATAACTCATCCAGAGCAGTGGTTTCAGTAGAATTTGAAGTACCGTAATTACTCTATTAGTTCGAACAGGTAAAAATAATTAAATTTTTAGCTGTTCGAATTATTAGAAAAATAC
>JAULBP010110195.1:0-10097 GCA_032355345.1 Lepetodrilus pustulosus | reverse complement strand
CTATATAGATGGAAGCTTGAACATTTACATGCTGCCAATAATACTATTATTTGTTTGTTCAGCAACTTAATATAAACCTACACAAAGTAATCTTTTCTAGTTAGTGTTTTGTTTGCATATGCGTATCGCAATATGTATCGTGTATATCGGTCGGTCGTATCGCAATATGTATCGTATCGGAATTGTTCCACCAATACTCAGCCCTAAAGGCTAGTACACTGTTGCCGGAATTAACAAAAATATAATATCTACTTTTCAAAGTTGAAAAAATTGGGTTGGCGGATCCGTAAACCAGGGAATCAAATAACTATGGTCTACGTAATTATCGTCAACAATTTGTAAAGAGGAAGGCAGTAATGTACATGTATAATCTGGTATTGATGGGCCAATGGCATACACATTGCATTGTCGTTTCTTGGACAATAGGACTCTTTAAGACGCTAGTTGTTATAGCGACGGAACGCGGCATCTTGGTAACACAAACTGTTTCCATGGAGGCAGTCAACACGGCCGCTGTATCTATGTATACATGTGTTTAGTCACTGACAGAGACTCAGTGCCAGGACTGTGCCAAGGATGCATCGTGGAGATTTATCTGGACAAGGTGAGTGTATTGTGTGTAAATATGGAGTTTAATATCGCTCTGGGAATCTTTCACCAATATGCAACAGGCGAGTGTAAGATCATATAGCAAACTTGTACAGAATGAAAAAGAACGCAAAATGTCAGCTTAGTTTATGAATCATGCAAAGTGTGCATCTCAAAAATCACTTTCAGAATTTATCATTTTCTTATACTCAAAAATATTACAGATAGAATTTGTGCTTGAAACATACTTATAAAACAGAAAAATCCAATTATCTCGGAAAACATGAAAACCTTAGCCTGATACCGACTCAGGCTGATTAATCAATGCTAATATCTATCCGTGTCCACGAAGACATAGGCGTTCCTACAGAGCTAGTCTTCATTGGCCAGACACTACAGAAGAACGCATGTACCAGAACATCAAGACATCTGTTGTCTGTAAACCATGATAATAGTCTTTACTGGATGGACACAAGCACATCATGCATATAGAATACTTCATTGAATGACTGGAGGCTGGTCAACAGCACCACGCACACAGTAATTAATCAACAATCTGCCAGCTGGATTAATCACAAGCATTGCTCTATGGAATGGCATCTCTGGTTGACTCGAGGATGAAGAAGGTTAATCTGTTGATTAGAGATCTTCACGATATTCAACATTGAAATTTTTTTAGTCAGAATTACATATTCTTGCAACAAGTTGTGATATAAGTGAAAGAATATGCAAAAGCAGATATAAACTACATGCTAAGATAAATCCTGTATTGACAGGTTTAGGATTTATGTCTAAAAGAGGATTATTGATACGTCTAATGTATATATATATCTGTGAGAATACATTAATAATTCATGAGGCCATATATAATTATACCAATATAATAAATTAAGTGCTGATAGCTATTTTGTAGGAAAGCCTTTTACTAAATTTTGGAAGTTATCTAAGTAATGCTTCTTCCAATGCATCTGCAAGTTCTTGAAGAGTACCAGCAGCCTATAGCCTATGGAAATCCTTCGTTAAAATAATATTAAGTAAGCTGAATTTATGTGTCCCCAAAGGCTACTGGCCCTTAATTAATTTTATTGAGTATAAAATACATATATCCTCATCTTCTGATGTCAGGATTTTCTGCAGACATAAATGGGTAAATTGTAAAAATGGTTGATTGAACAGACACTTTACACCCAAAATTGGTGTTCCATTTAATTAAAACACCCCAAATTGTAAATGACTGTATATTCGCTTTGTTAACAAGGTCTTAATTTTGGGTTCATATAGGCACAAACCATTTTTAATAAACAATCAGCTCCATGATACTGTATGATCAAAACCATGCTTATTCTAAAGTTATTGAGTTCATGATAGAAAGTGAGTTCATATCAGGATATGCATGATCACAGGTGCATCTAAGATTACCAATTAATGCATGCTAAAACGCTCATGGATTAATAATCAGTTACTGCATCATTTACCCGATCTCGTGGAGTATTTATACAAATGAGACGCAAGCATCCATCAAATTACGGCCACTGACCATCTAACAGAAATACTATAATCACACTTGATAACAGGTACACGTGGGGATCAATACAAGATGATGAAGTTAACCTTGTTTGTAAGCTCTGCAACCATGGTGAGCAAATCAATCTAAACTAATGTTCACACAGTCAAGCACTCGCTCTGCCGAGGCAGTCTTGTGACAATGTCGATGACAGGTATCATCCGCAAGCATTGCACTGGACCCACGAGAAGCCGTCCCTGATATTGAACATGCCTCCGTCCTCAAACAGATAATTAGTAATTATTGTCCTGTGCTGTCAGGCTACCTCAGATAATCATTATCCAAATGACATTTGCTTAAATCAGTAGAGCCGGGCTGGCCGTGACTAAAGGACACTCCGACAAGGAGTCGCTAAGGTAAGCAAGGAGGCCATAAAACTGTTGGAAAAGAGAGTGATTTAATCATGTTAATATCTGTCAATCATAATGGAAGGGTACCAGAGACCTTCTAATAGTGACTCATGTAGGTAGTTTGGCAGGTCATTCTGGTATTACGTATTCCATATACTATTACCCATATATTGTCCGTCATATTTGGATATAATCATGTGTACAGGTTGTCATATTCGGATATTATATGTACAGGTGATGTAAAAGATATGGATTGGTCGCCATCATGGTCCTCATTGATAGCTGCTTGTAGCAGGAGACTGTCATTTCGGTGAAAGCAACACGGACGGACAGACTGCAAGCTTGCACTATTCTCGCTTTCCAAGACATCAACAAGCTCAACTCGACCTGATAATTTAGAATTTGCGTGAAACCAGAAACGCTAATGTGTTTGAAAAGCCACTGGAATTCAGATCCATGGATACCTAATAGTGATAGATAGCACCAATTGTTGGATTGGTTGTCCTTGTGTTCCTCGTCGTTAGCACCAAAAAGCCATGGATCTTGGGGAAACGGAGATCTACCAGGCTCTCATGGACAATGACTTGCCCATGATGAAGAGGCTCCTCAAAGAGGAGAACCCGAACATGCGAGGTCGCGACGGGAGGTCGTACCTCCACGAGGCGGTGGACCAGGGGGCCGAGTCTGACATCGTCAAGGAGCTGCTGAGGCACGTGGACATCAGCTTCCGGGACGAGAACACAGACACCGTGCTGGACGTGGCCATCATGTATGGGAGGACGGAGGTCCAAGATCTTATCTTGCAGCACCTCAGCGAGTTAGTCCTCGGGAAGGACGCCAGACCTCTGGAGGACCTGCTGACACGAGGCTGGGATGTGTGGCCGGTGGACGTGGAGGAGATGTCCGAGGTCAGGCAGGATATTGTCAAGATGTTTCAACAACTTCCAGATTTCATGGTGAGCTGTGAAAGTTTATTCTCAGAATTGTTTCTCGAACTTTGCTTAAATGCAAAGAGTGTATGTAATAAATTGAAAGAAATAACAGATAACTGTTAACAATAGAAACTAAGATGTGTGTTATAGAACTGCCAACATGGTGGGGAAATAGAGACCAGTGTTTAACTTTACTCTTATTTCAATACAAATATGTATAATAATATAACACTAATATAACAAAATATACAGTGTGTATGAATGTATGTGTGTGTGTGTGTGTGTGTGTGTGTTTGTTTGTGTGGGTGGGTGGCCAATCAATGTTAAAAAGTACTTGAAATTGTCCCTATTGATTTCAGAAGATATCAAGATCTCCGTATCTCCAGCAGCAGTCACTGCACCTTGCAAAAATCAATTCCATGGGATTCATTCCAATAATTAAAAGCTCAGTGCCTTTATGCCTGAATACATACGTTATCGATAAACACCTAGGGCCATTTAACGATTGATCATAAATAGAATACAATAGAATTTCTGTCATGTTTACTGTAGGACAGATAAAGGCTTGACTCGCTTGTTTCATCCACAATCAGTACTGTATCTATACTGCATACTCCTTCATGTAATGCAAATACCAGCATATCACAGTCACATCTGTACAGTTTCCGGACTTCCCCTGATGAAGGGAGAATCTAATATTATATATACACTGTAAGTCCAGTTTAAAACTGCTCAAAAGTGCTTTTGAGTCTCGTCACCATTGTCCATTATAAGTTGAAAGCAGCATTAAACAGCTGAGTCCTAAGCAGAGCTTTAAAAGCACACAGTTTCTGAGTTTATCGTAGATGGAGTGGTAGGTTGTTCCATAGATATGGACAGATGACTCGAACAAATGATCACCGTATGTCTTGGTGCGTCCTGGCCTTATTGTCAGAAGGTATTGAGCACCTGACCATAAGGAGTGATTGTCTGGCTTGTTTCTTCAAGACCAAATATTTTTGTACACACTATCGTCTAATGAAGATATCAGTCACACATCTGTGTTCTCTGTTGGTGTCCCCAGATGAAGGTGGAGAAGATCCATGCCAGCATAGAGAAGAACAGCCTCCAGGACCTCCTCCACAACCTCACACACCACCAGCTGTCTGTGGCCTGTGACAGGATAGGCTTACCTCCCTTGCAGAAGGCCATCATCTTCCAAAGGAACACCATCGTGGAGCACCTAGTCAAGGAATACCCTATCACTCTCTCCGTTACCGATCATGTACGTAGTTGTGAATGTTGAGGGAAAATATTTAACAATGTCTTTCTTGGGTGGTAAATGTTAAGGGATAATATTGAGCAATGTCTTTCTTGGGTTGTGAATGTTGAGGGATAATATTGTGCAATGTCTTTCTTGGGTAGTGAATGTCGAGGGATAATATTGTGCAATGTCTTTCTTGAGCAGTAAATAATGAAAATACTGGGTTATGTATTTCTTGTCATCTATTGCTAATACATGTACATACGAAGTATTGATCCTTACATTTACAGATGGGTTACACAGCTCTCCATTATGCTGCCTGTAGTGAAGATGGAAATCTATACTCTTTGATTTTCGATGCTGGGGCAGACGATCAGGCCAGAAATCTGGTGAGATTCCTTTTAAATGTACTTCCTTGATATTTCAAGTCATTGAAGTAAAAAGGTTGTTCTGAAAAATAAGCTTGTTGAAATGATCTTGGTTAACAGTTATCAGTAGTACCTGACTACATTTAAATCAATGTTTCCAAAATCAGTGAGGGCCATTATCATTTAACATGAAAAATGGATAAGAATTTGATATGTCATTTCAATAAAAACATGCAGTGTTGAATGCATCATGTGAGTATCCAAACTTTTATGTAGTTTTTATGTAGATTCTAGGGTCAGATACCTAAGTGTATCTCAATGTGCAACCGTTCCCCTTTTCCCACAGCATGGTCTGACTCCTCAGTTCTACAAAGACAACCCTGGTGTGATGCAGTTGATTGAAGTTCAGCGTCACATCAAATGCCTCCAGAAGCGCTACAGAGCCAACAACAACTTCAGCTTGGTGGCCATGAAGTCTGCCAAGGAAGCTGGTCTCAAGGTCACCGCCACTCCTGGGCAACAGTCTCCATTACTGCGAGGGACCAGCAGTCCGGCACTCTCGCCGTCGGCCATGGCACGCAAAGAACCGGCAGTGAAATCCATGGCTCTGGTCAAGACAATTCCCATACATTCTCATTACAGACGGGATCGCAAGGACAGCACGTTGTTTGAGGACACAGACTTGTACGAAGCCATCATCATGAACAATGACACTGACGTGCAGATGTTGCTGAAGGGCGATCCCAATGCAAATTTTCGGAACTTGGAGGGATGGAGTTACCTCCACTTGGCCGTGGCTCACAGTGTACAGAAGGACATCATCCACGTGCTGCTGAACCATGTGGACATCTCCCTGAGAGATGCTGATGGACTGACGGCATTAGATCTGGCAATAGAATTGTCGGCGCCAAGAGACATCATTACAGAAATACAGAAATATATTCTGATGCCACTACTCAGAGGGGATATAACCTTCATGAAGACATTGGCTGTCAATGGTTGGGTTGCATGGCCTGTTGAAATACTCAAGTCGGAAAGCATCAATGACTTACCAAAATCTTCACTGCAGTTCATGGAATCTGTTTCTAAGATACAGGTAATGTATCATTTAGATTGGACAGATCTATGTTTGATAGAATGTGGAGCTTGTGGTTCAGTGGAATAAAAAACAAGAATTAATTAATATATAAAACAGTAATATTTTGTGACCTTCAGTAGAACCTTGGCCTCCATCATCACTAGTAAAGTTAATAAGATGGATGGATCTATTCATGCATATTCCTTCAGTTATCAGTGTTTGAATTTCAAACAAATAATCATGTCATTTTCCATAGGGCCAATGTTAATGGTGGTAAAATCTTAAATGTTCAGGGGGGTCACACAGATACCTTTAACATTGCAGATTTTCAAATGACCCTCTCTATTTTGATCACTAGTTATCATTGTAACATTGTAGGTAATAATCAGAATGACCTACAAACTATTATTGCTTTCTAAAATACATGTACATTATCAACCAACCACCAAAAATAGTATGTAAAAATATAATTAATTTCCTAAATTTTCAGGACGCAATATCCGAGTTCCATCAGGCAACCATGAAGTCGGACATGAGCAAAGTGGCCCAGTTTCTGACCAATCAGCAGGCAGGTCTCACTCAGCTGGAGCTGATGAAGTCATGTGACCAGACTGGAATACCTGCGCTACACAAAGCGGTCATTTTCAGGAGTTACCGCGTTCTGGTGCTGCTGATCGAGAAATGTGTTCAGGCAGTCGACATCTGTGATAATGTGAGTAACTGTGATACTGTGAGTGAGTAACAGATAGAAGTCATAGTTTGTTTCAATGTAGGATTCAAAAGCCATTACAATTCATATCATCTCTTCTGCAAGTTACTCTTACTGAAATGTATATATATGCAATAGATAATTGTCATAATATCAGCCACTGACAGAATTTGAAACTTATCTCAATAAAATTCAAAAGGACAAAGAGTTGGCATGGCAAGTAGTTACTAGCATATTCTGGACATTCTCTCTATATTTGGACAAGACAATGTTAAAAAGGAATATGATAGGGCTCTAGACTAACATATGCCCGACGTACAAGGGCAAAATAAATTGCACTGTGGACAACCTATTTTTTAACATATAGCACCTAAGGTGCCTTTTCAACTTGTCCTGACTAGCCCCGCGAGGAAGTGACTCAAAATGTTAGTCTGGAGCCCTGCATGAGCAGTATGTCTATTAGTATTACCATTTAGTGCAATAAAGATAGCCCATGTAACTGTTCAGATGGAGCGCACAGCCTTGCACTATGCTGCCTGTGTGAATGACGAGGGCCAGATGTACACGACACTGAAGGATGCCGGTGCTGACAGTAACATCCCTGACTTGGTGAGCATATCTCAGTAACATCCATGACTTGGTGAGCATCTCCGCTCAGTAACATCCCTGACTTGGTGAGCATCTCCTCTCAGTAACATTCCTGACTTGGTGAGCATCTCCTCTTAGTAACATCCCTGACTTGGTGAGCATCTAATCTCAATAACATCCCGGCTTAGTGAGCAACTCCTCTCAGTAACATTCCAGACTTGGTGAGCATCCCGGAAGTTTTCAAATAAATACCATAAAAATATTTGCTAAAACATATTTCCACCAAAAATGCTCCTCATAGTTGTCAATGGAGAGGCAGGGAGTTTGGTGTTACTATTCCATCTTGGGTGGCATGGAATAGAGAATAACTATAGGTAATTTTTGTTCTGTTTTCCAGTGGGGCTACACTGCAGAGGAGTACAAGAAGATGCCGCACCTGATCAGCATCGAGAACGTCGAGGAGAATATCCACAAGATGGTGGCCATGTCTCAGCCGTCACAGTCTGTACTCTGGCCTATGTGGGACGCAGGTACAATACTGTCCTTTATGTTTTGTGTACTTGTGATACCAAGAGGGCTGAGTGTTGCAGAAAACCTGGCACTGACAAACCAATGACTGCACATCCTATCAGTGATTGCTTCAAGAAGTTAGCTTACACAAACCGTAAAGCCTGGGCCCAAGATTACGAAAGGTTTGAGTACGATTTCATGTTGAAGCTAAAAATTTATATGGGTTTTGTGAACAAAATTTTACTTCAACATGAAATGATACTCCAGAAAGATTTGTAATTTCCGGGCAAGGTCCTTTGCAGGTTCAGACTCAGAATCTTTAGTTCAAAAGTTCAATGATCCCTCTCTACCAATGTGCTACCACCCACAACAGAATATTACTAAGTACATAACTCACTTTGTCATGTGTTTAAAAAACAATTCTTAATAATTGTGTTTCCAGTACCATTCCTGTAATTTCCTCTAACATGGGTGCCATTATTTCACATACTCCACCTGAGCAACCAATGCAATCAATTGCAGTTAACAAAAGAGCAAGTGGTCTACAGTTGCCCTTTGTAGCTGAACCATTCCAAATCTCACATGTTCTTTGACAAAACTAATCAATACAGTTGTCGATATCCGGATACAGTCTATCCAATCATATTAGCACTTGTTTCATGCCTCTGGCTACATACTAATCACAGAAGCTAGTTGTGTTTTGTGATACAGCTTAGTATCAATGAGATACTTAACCATAACACCATCGACACACGGACCTTCTGTAAACGTGATTCTATGGTAGATTAGCTTCGAGGATACTAAAACTGCCACCCGTTGGTTGAGGCGGCTGGGGGTGTGTGTGGGCTGTTTTGTCATGAGATTATCTGGAGGATCCCGGCCCCCTGAAGGAGTCAGCCAGAGTCATAGAGGAAGGGAGTGATCCGATTAGCTACAAGGATCACTGAACATCTTTGAAGGCTTCTAACCTTACACAGCTTGAGTCACAGAACTTCTGCAGTGGTACGTGCTAGTGATCAGGGTATCGTTTCTCAGATATCTCGTATTTACTACCAGACCATAAGCACTCTCGTAGCGATCTCGTATACATGGTGATCGATCGGGAACTTATGAGAGCACTATGGTCTCTTAGTGGATAAGAGAGCTTTGAGAAGTGATACCCTCTTGGATTACTCCTGGCAATTTTGGGAATATAACTTTATGCAAATCTGATTTTTGTGCCATAGAATCTACGCAAGAATAATAGAAACTAAGTGATATCAAAATGGAATTACATTACAAATTAAAAAAAACTGTTATCTCCATATATCATTAGGTAATCAGTTTGCAAAGATTGTATTTATAGTATCATAAATATGGTACGGTAAAGTATAATAGAAACAGAGCGATATCAAAATTGAACTACATTAAAAATTCATAAAACTGTTATCTCAATATATCAATATCGTTAGTTAATTAGTTTGCAAAGATTGTATTTATAGTGCCATAAATATGCTAGGGTAAATCAATGAAAATGTTAATGAACATGCTCACAAGTGGCAAATGTAAGCATAAGTCATAAATGGATAGCCAAACATGGTAAAGGTGAATGCATATTCTTCTAAATATAAAAAGTCAATAAAAAAAATAAAAAAATAATAATAATAATAATTTCAATTTCTGTTACTGCTTTGAAGCTGTTAAACATTTCCGATGTTAATAATTTAATATAAGTGCTACATGTTCAAGCACAACACTGAATAGTCCCACAGCACGGCTATTCACTTAACATGCAACAGGGGATTTAAAACCACTCCAGTTTCAACCCTACTGAGACAGTCGATCAAGCATTAAGATTCCCTGTATGGGACCTGAATTTGATCACACCCAGACAATGATATCTTACTATCACTACAACTGTTTAAGGCCCATACTGGACTTTCTAAATATAGCTTGTTGTGCCCGGCCCGGTCACTAGGTAAACAGCTCCCATAGCAACCGTGGCTGCGGTAAATTCAATGGCCTGTCGCTTACAGTTTTAGCAGGAGAATTATTATTACAGTGTAAGGAGATTACACACAGGAACTACCCAGAGACAAAAGAGCTGGTTACAAAAAAGTAACAGGATTGTTGTACCCTGAGGCAGGTAAGGGTTTGCAACCTGGGGGTATATATCAGGGTGGGAGGG
>JAULBP010110184.1:0-10099 GCA_032355345.1 Lepetodrilus pustulosus | reverse complement strand
ACTACTACTATTAACCATAACAACACTAATGATGATGATGACAATAATAATAATAATAATAATAATATTAAATAATAATAATAATTAATAATAATAATAATAATAATAATGTATTGCGCTTGTCTTCACTACAAAACGTATTCTCTATGCCAGACACGTGGACGTGCATCTCACAACAGCTTCTCTCCTAGCTATAACATCCATTTCCTCATAATCCAACGATTCCGCATTCCACTTGTTTATCGTCTAAAGAGTGGTGTAAAGCCATTTCAAAGCTATGAACTGATCGTAAACGGAAATTGACCTTAGTGTAATTATTAATTTTCTTTACAGCAGCTAAACGCTTGCCACTTTCAGACTTGGGGTGGGATTAAGCGGCTTTGGCAAATAGTCCCTCTTAGTTATTCCTAACAACATCATCTAGTGGCATTGTTTAATTGGCTTAATTTGGACCCTCCAAGGCGAGTTCGAAGACCACCCTTTCAATCAAAATTGGATAGATTTACTCGTAAACAGTATATACTCCATTCTCGACATTACTGTGCACCTTGTTTTAATGCGAAAACGCGCGTCAACTAGATCGGGGTCTAATGCATAGGATTATGTTTTTGAAAGTTACATATCCTTTAGACATAATAATCCAAACAGTTGTTCGACTTTATAGAATTGTTATTTCTAGACTAGACTTATATTATTCAAATACTGTATGCATGGAATTGGACTATTGTACATGAACAATCTATAAGCTAAATTTGATACTATGGATGACTGAATGGAGCAAGGACGTCTATAAGAAAGTGTTATGCAATGTATGCTATTAAAAAGAAATGCTTTATACGCACAAATTAGATACAACTGTAGATAATGATAATAAAACACACTTGTCATAACATATATGTATCTAATTTCTCCAACAGTAACGTTGCAATGATGAACCACTTTATTTATTTTGCGATTTAAATATCTCTTAAATAAAAATAATTGTGTGTAATAAAGATATACTTGAGTACATATACTTCCTTTCCTTTGGATTTGGGTGAAAATGGAACATTTGTATGTCACTACACCCCCACAGATATAACACGATCATTTAATTTTTACAATATAGAGTCTTGTTCTTCACCGCCTATTGGTTCAATAAAAGAGAAATTATCTTTGGTAAAAGGGTCTTCATAATTCAGTGATATCTCCTTGGCGCGCGGACGGGATGCCACGTACAAGGCGATCCTTCACAACTCTACCCCATTCACGTCAATCAGTGAATTGATTCAGTCGTCAATACCATTCTCATGAAGGACAGATGTAATAACGTATTTTCCCGAAGTGTAAACAAGTTCCAGTCAGGAAACTATCACGAGTTATCGGCCGTAGTTCACGGCCCTACTTGTCTTTTGAGGAGGCATCGTTGATCGGGCTTCAGTCGTCGCTCTCGCTTAGATAAACATCTTCAACCAAGCTTGTCAAATCTTTAGGAAAATTAAAAATAATCTAATTAATTCCTATGTCGATATTTTTGCATGGGGAACTCCCTGTCCCCCTCTTAAAATCACTCATCTTTCGCCGAAGTTAAAACCTTGAGAGCTTCTTCCGTATATTGGTATTGATCAAGGGACGTAACCCCGTGCAGCTGTTCGAAGATCAATACCGCTAAAGAACACATTTGTCCAATGAGCTGATACACATTCGTACATCATGCCCCCGACAACACTTTCCTCCCTTTGATGAAAAGGTTTCATTGAGTAATTACAGATCTTCGGGTTTTGATTTTCCCTTGGCCGAGATTTCGATTGTGATCGATATTGGGTTGAAAAATCTTCGTCAGCCTTCAAAGGGGATCAGTAGGGGTTTGTCAACATCTGCATCTCTGCTGAGACTGCTTTTCGACCAGCAAGGATTTCGGTGCCAATATTTTGAGAATTTACGACTTAGACGTGTCAATAATCGTGGGCAAGTGTGAACAGGTGGACAAGAATGGAGACGATCGCCGTGTACAACACCCTTAACAGCTTTTGATGTTCACTATCAAATTTCACCTTTTGAGAATAGAAAAAAAATCAAATAATTTGTTAATGTACTTGAGCATTCTCAAGGATTATTTCAAGGTGAGAAACATTGATGGTCAAAACTAGATGAAAAAGCTTTAAAACACTCGTACTGGCTTTAATCTAAGATAAGAGTTCGTGGATATTGATAATTTGTAAAGTTTGTAACTGTTTGACGTGTGATATTAAGTCGATGCCGTTGAATGCATTGGCTTTACATTGATTGTTTTAGGTGGTTTTGGTGGTCCGTAAATGTGAAGGATTGAATCGGACTAACTTGTCCAGCATGGACACTGTACTACCGATGTTGTACAGTTTTCTGCTTTAATACTGTATAGAGTTGTTACATTGATTATTACAGAATACATCCTCACATATAACGCAGTCCTAATTTAAATTAATAATTGTTATCTTGTTGGCATCTATGCCACACACCTAGAAATTGAAAATATAGAAATATTATTAAGAAATCCGGCGTCAATGTTAAACTTTAAGAAGTCTATAATTGAGCTGTATGGGTAAATATTGCTGTACACTGTCAAGTGAATGCTAACATTGTAACGCTTGAAACGGAAACTTAGCTTGTATACTACCTAGGGTGCTGAGGAGGAACACTGAATGCGCACTGATCCATTGACATGGATAATAGTGTGGCGCTTTGAGCATGCCCTATCGGGTGGATTTGGCGCTTTATAAGCATATATTATTATTATTATTATTCGTAGTATTATTAGTATCACGAAGGATGAACTGTGCAGTACAGTTATGACTATGGATTCATCAATGCCAGCCAGTGCTGTAACAGTACAACACTCAACGCTACGGATATTACAAGTTTCCACTTGTCGTGATATCTCCGAGAAAATCATGAAAGCGTCTCTAAAACTGAATTTAGATATTTTAATTCAAGGATTTTACATTTCAGATGTATTTACTAATATTGCTTTCAAATACTGCTGTGATTTGGCTGACATATAGCAATTTAAAATAGTCAGATGTTTGTTTAAAATATATGTAAATATAATATTTAAAAAAGCACATGAAATATTCTGATGTTTAACTAATACGGTCGTCTGGTACTTTTGCCATCTTTTTGCCAAAGTCTCGCGCATCCTGAAAGACAATAGCTAAATCATACCAAGCACTTGACGATTTATTATGTTTTAAAGCGAATTCTGCAAGATTGTCGTTTTAGAAAAGTACAACTGTGGAACACTATTCATCAGCGTTGTATGGTGGAGCAGCATAGTAGCACAATACCTCACTAAATAAAATATAAAATATAAAAAGCTACAAAATACAAAATACAATATCAATGTGTTTGGTCCTTATAGAGCAATATCGATATCGCATGAAGCATACATTAATATCGATCTTCAATAAACGGAAACAACCTCCCTACTACTCCTGCATGCAAAGAGTATTGTCACATCAGTACTTTGGCGTCGGTTCAAGTTTATGTCCATATTTGAGTTTCATGGCCAATATTGCTGGATATTATCCTAACCAAGACATGCACCCAGTAAAAACAAAACATTTTGCAAAGAAACTACACATGTTTTCAAGAAATTCTTGCATGCGAACAATTCATAACACTTACGCGCAAACATTTCCCAGCAGGGAATACCATTTTGAAAATATTTTGAAAATATTTTGTTAATACACAAATGTTATAATGATGTTTCTGAGAACAAACATATTGATGTTTTTTCAAGATGTTTTAGAAATGCAATTGTATTTGCTGGGCATGTGATATAAAAGTTATGCCGTACTTCAACCGTTTGCATGTTATGCAAATCAAGTTCTACACACTGCTGTACATGCATACTCCTTGCAGTTACCTCACCTCTTGTGGCAACTTCATCACGAGCCCCATTGTATAAATGTGTCTATATCGTAGCATAAACTCAAAAGACCAATTTTTTTTTAATGAGTACTAGTATTTGCCAGTACTCATAAACTCACATTAGGCCAAAGGTCTACTAAAACTATTTAATAATTTTCAAAAATGTGTCTATACCAGTAGTCATGAACTCACATTAGGCCAAATGTCTACTAAAACCATTTAATAATTTTGAAACATATACAAAAACAATAAAAGCCCTGCACATAATAAATGCCTCCACCGCATTCTGCGTGAGGTAGACATTGAACTGGTTTGTTAGGACGAAAACTAACAAACAAAAGATCAGATTCCTGTCAACTTGAGAAGCTACTTGTAGCTAATAAAACCTAAGTAGCTGGCATCTTTAAACCGTGTTTATGCGACCCTAGAGCAATGTCGGTGTCTGGCTTAGATGGCACAATACAGAAGCGAGAGATGTGCCAACAATTCTTAGACTGTGTAGATTTCACGTTTACCCCCAAGGGAGGCAACTCCAGCGCGATCGCGAACACGTGTGTGCGTATTTGCGTATTTTCTCAAGACTTGATACACAGAAAAATCGGAATATTGCTTGGATCCCAGCGGAGAGCTTCCCGGATGCTGAGTCAGCAATAATAAACTTGAAAGGTATTGTCTTTATCGTCTATCGTGGTTTCCTACGATTATGGAGGAGTTGTTTAATTTCAGTTTGATGTCCTGTGAGAGATCTTCTTCTATGATAGCTTTGCAGTAGACGTTTTC
This sequence comes from Lepetodrilus pustulosus, assembly GCA_032355345.1. NCBI lineage: Eukaryota > Metazoa > Mollusca > Gastropoda > Lepetellida > Lepetodrilidae > Lepetodrilus > Lepetodrilus pustulosus. Next base: position 5,431 of record JAULBP010110184.1, on the reverse strand, counting down.
TGGGCTAATTTACGTTCAACATTTACTGTTTTGGCGAATCTGTATCAAATAGAGCGTTTTATAAAGAGATACTATATGGTCACTGCTGAACATGAACATGCACGGACGAAAACCTTTATATAGAACTATTTTAATTAGTGTATATTAACATGTTGTGAGACATTTTGTTTTACTAACGATTACTAAGCATTGATAAAGACCAAATTACATAAAACATTCATATGAACTGAAAAGGCACGATGGGTAAATAGATCTACCTTTATAGATTCTATTTATCAAATAACTGTAGAAAAGACCGTAATATCCATTTTCAGTTGCAAAAACTCTTTTAAGGAGGCTGGACCCAGTTTCGACAAAAGATTCTGATATTACGATATTTCTGCAATTTGGATATGTTATGCATTGTTCAAATACGATTCCAATGATATAACAAATATCATAGCGTCACCAGGCATATAAGAAAGTTACACCCGAATGAAGACACCTACCATCGGTGCAATTTTTAACCATTTGAACACAATAGATTTAAGGCATACTATCTTACTTTATGTACCATACCGGTTAGTATAATCTCTTTCACTACAGCATTTTGACTTATTTCTGTAATTTGATCATAGATATCACTAAATATCCATAAAAGTTATCAAAATAATTAATATTGTGTACATTGTGACCCTTTCTTTGATAACAATGACACGATAGCCCGACGCAAAATCACGTGATAAATTATAGAAAGTGTACTCTAAAAATATCTTAAATTGGAATTTATTTTATTTTTGGAACTCTTACACATAAATATATTCCAAAGTTAATAATAACACAAAATAATACGCAAATCTTCTAAACATAAATATGTAAAATTTATTTAACCCAAATATTAATAAACAATGTTAAATTTTCATCCAAATATTCCAATTTGGCGGCCATTTTGAATTGTTTAAGTTTATTTTTTTCTAATTATAGTTTTATATATTTTAAATAATCCCTAAATCTCCAAAACATAAAGATATTAGAAAAAAATATTGTTATTATCCATCCATTACAATTGGTTAAAATGACGCATATTTAGCATCTATCTGTACTTAAATTGTGAATAAACAGAGTTTCCCAAAGATTTCAGCGGGGCATCATCCTGTTTTATGATCTAGGGTATTAACTCTATCAAAACCATCAATTAAAACTACATTACAGCCGACCTCAAGTCAGAGATACCCCAAATATTAATCCAAAACATTATTTTTTCGTCAAAATATGCTAATTTCAAGTAATTTGGCGGCCATTTTGTTTTTTTTACAACTTTTTGTTTTCTAATTATTACTCTGTATATTTTAAATAATACCCAAAATATCCAAAATATAAAGATATTTCAACATATTTGATCAGTATACATCTATTACGATTAGTGAAATTGCAGTATATTTAGCGTCATATACCAAAACTTCAAACGTGAATAAATAAAAGTTGCCCAAGGATTCCAGAGTGGCATCAACCAGTTTTGTGATCGAGGGGGTCCCCACTACCAAAATCAGCAATAAAAAAAACTTTAGACTCCAAAACTGGGTTCACCCCAAAAACAGCTTATTTCTGCCGGACTATTACTCCATCATTCCCAATGCCCTGAATGCAGTCACACTGAGCATTGTTGTCTATTATTCATCCTGTGCATGTATATGTTAGGCGTATATGCTACATACACGTGTCAACACGGAAGCAGAGTACTGAGGACAAGAGTGTGTCTGTGGTGTTTGATGGAAATAAAATACGAGATTGAGATACGTACGTGACCATACCTTTCATTTAAATATCGTCGTTCTCTTTTCTCCCAAGTCGGCGTAGCGTGATTAGTTAACCATGTTCACGAGCTCTTGTTTTGTTCTCATCATATATTATTATCTAAAGTGAATTACTATAGGATTGCACATTGTACACGCAAACCTATAATATACTACACGTAATAAAATAGATTCTACTATAATTCTTCAGTTCTGTATTAATTTCCAGGAGTTAAGACGTGGTACATGTACTTTTCACCATCATGAATAATTTCTTCAGTTGAGAAAGATAAATGGCTATTAGTATGATATTTTTTAGTAGATTCGACATTTCAGGTGATGCAAGTGTAGACGTATATATATATATAGCCTATATAATGTCTATTGCAGTGTTTACTTTTTATTATACTAATATATGCAGACTTATATGTTCAACTTTTCCAACATTTCAACAATGAATCATTAATATGTTGTGAAATACTATACTATTAGTTATTTCGAGAGTTCACAGGTCATGCGGTGTCATGTCGGTTCGCAAGGAAATACGGAATATTGCGGACCGACATAACACTGCATCACTCGCGAACACTCGAAATAACTAATTTATTACAATTCAGATCTCTAGTATTGCCATACGTCCGTATTCCGTTATAGTCTAGTCTAGTCTAGTCGATCGTGTTTAAAAGTGGATATGCAATGCGAATTGTTACGAAGTGTATCCTCATACGCACATAAATCTATCGATTCCAGTATATATTTTATACTTAAATTGCAAAAATGTTGCTTACTATTTTTTGGGGATGTCAAAGTGATTTGGTGTATGTTTCGTATGTACGTGACGTCGTGGATGTGTGTACACCAACAGGATACTGTATAAAACCAAAGCTGGTACTACCGTATACAGATTTAGCAGTTTACCATTGTTACACTTGTAACTCGTTCCCGCGAATGTTTCGTGTGGGACCCATGTTACCCATGTTACGTGTCACAATGTCTTCATTTAGTTGCGTTTAGTCAGCTACTTGCAGGTAAATGGAATTACGAATAAAAATCAAGATTCAGCACAACAGTATATAAAAGTCGTATGTTGTATTTGTAGAAAGGAAATACATAATAGACAATAGACACTCCCTAGCTCTCCATAGATTCCATCAATATAGCAAGAACAACGCCTCATGCATGTTTTAGTTTTATTTCGAATATATTGAAAATAAATAAATATCTATGTATATAAATATACATGCTGCTACGTTTCGTCAGACATTCTCAGGCATACACACGGTTGATACACATTCTATGATGAATAAATTGGTATAAAGTATCGACTTAACCCCTTCAGTTCCAAAAGAGGTCTCGGACTTGACATCATTGACATGTTGATAACACATTTCTTTTCAAGATAGCATGTGAAAATTGTTAAAGGTAATATTCTTTATGAAAATATCTTCCAAACATGTGACTTATAGAAAGTGATGGTATGTTCAATGTTGCTTCAACTGCAGAGGTACCAAGTTGAATAGAGTGTGATGAGGGAGATCTCCCTCATACAGTGTGTCGAAAGAGGGAGAAATACTCAACTGTTACCTTCAGTATATATATATAGATATATTCTTACCTTATTATGGAAGGAATATCTAAATATTTATACAATTGGGCCAGGTTCGTTCCCAATAAAGAAATGGATCAATGGAGTATCATACATCATACATGCACAGATGGTATACATTTCTTAAGGTGGAAATTGATATTCATCTACAAGAAATAGAACTCATTTGCATTAACTTTCTGTCCTAATTTTATTCCAAACAATGACCAACTCTGGTAGTGCATACACATGTAAAATAATTCTGTAAAATAATTCTCTCTCTCTCTCTCATACACACACACACACACACACAAACCAAATATGATTTTATAACTAAACTGAAAGAAAAATAAGGAAATGTATTGTTTTGGAGAAAACAGAATTTTTCACATGCCGATGTTTATTTGTCATGCAAATAATATAATTACCTGAAGTGTCCCCCATGTATTGCAATACTACATATTTTCTTGAATTACTGCAGATCAAATGCATTCATCAGCGACTATTATGTCCTGAGTCTCTTAGATTCAAAATATGCATCTAAATTATTGCAAATTCGAGAAAACATTCTTTTTGACTTGTTGAAATGTACAGCAAACTTCTGATGTTGATATTTCTGTTGAAATCATACTGCAATTTTGGACCTAAAGTATTACCTAAAATTTACCTTATAAAAATATCACATTTTGATAAATGGAACATTTATTCATTGTATTGTGTTCTTCAACCACTGAGAAAGATTACTGTTAAAGATTTGGGCATTGTATTTCTATTGAGTAAAGGGCATTCATGCCATTGTCATGTCATATCACTATTACCATATAACATGTGTTCCTTTAAATTTTTCTATCAGTATATTTACATACATGTACATTAGAGCTGCAATGATTCACTCACGTATTCGGTGCACCGAATATAAGCCATCGATGAATTGTATTCGTTATTCGTCACCCAAATATTCGAATATTTTTGTATTCGCTGGGGTCTTTTAATATGACAGATTAGGAGACATAGTCAACAAGGTTTATCTCTAATGGTGTTCTTTTTTTTTTAAAGATGTGTGATTACGAACAAACGATCGACAGATCGTGCACATGATTGCAGACTGGTGGGCCTAATCATGATCAGTATTATAGCTGTTTTGTTATATGTAGGCTTAAAGAAGCATAAATCGCTGCTAAATCGCTCCCACCCACAGGGAGAGGGGTTAATGCTGTGCTATGGAAATGGTTGATTTCTATATTTCCAATGCATTTACCTGATGGAGATGCACTTTCCGAGCTCCGGAGGGAATTGCGTGCAGTTGTTGTTCTGCAGATCTAGCGTGGCAAGTGCCGTCAGTTTCATCAGTCCGTCGGCGTCGATTATGTCGATTTTGTTGTCGTTGACGAAGATATTCTCCAGTTTCTTGAGTTCAAATAAAACTGGAGGGAGGCGAGTGAGCCTGGACAGAATAATAATAATAATAATAATAAAAATAATAAACATAACAATAAATATAATAAACATAATAAATATAATAACAAATGTAATAAACATAATAAATGTAATAATAAACATTACAATAAACATAGTAATAATAAACATAGTAATAATAAACATAGTAATAATAAACATAATAATAATAATAATAATAATAATAAACAATAATAATAATAAACATAATGATAATAAACAACAATAATAATAATAAATAATAATAATAATAAATATAACAATAATAAACATGATCATAATAATAGTAATAATAACAATAATAGTAATAATAAATACAATCGTAATCATAATAATAATGTAATAGTGTTGCGTCACTTTTATTTAATTTTATTTACATTAACATAAAACTGCCATATCCTTACACCATACAACTCCAGATTATATTCTCCTCTTTACATCAAAATTATAACATGACAATATAGGTAAAGAGGTAGACAAAGTAGCTTCGTCTCCATAATGCTTCTGCTATCCGCTATATGGAGACGAAGGTCCTCTCTCAGAAAAAACCGTACTAAGTTTTATTTGAATATAAACTCCGTGGTTAGATTAGCGATTGGCACATTGAAACTTACTGTAT
>JAULBP010110173.1:0-10100 GCA_032355345.1 Lepetodrilus pustulosus | reverse complement strand
CCAATCCATAGGCGGGGAGATAACTCTGAATATTTAGAGCCCACGCAACACAGGCGTGTCTAGATAATTTATTAATAAATTCACTGTGAGCCTCGCTAAACAAAAACAGAGTTCTGTATAGGCAGTGATCCCCGGAAGGTATGGGAGTCACAATAGCTTGGGTTTTTGAGGATGGTGTTACTGTTACTCATCAAAATAATAATCTTTTAGTGTGCTATTAACATGCATTGTGATATGCATGTAAACTTTCATACAGTCCATCATTACTACAGCTACACTAAATAACTAGTCAATAAATGCAATATATTATTACAAGTGCTATTCACTAGTGAATGAGTGAGTGAGTGAGTGAAATAGTGCTTAACGTCGCTGCAGAGATTAGTCACTCATACGACGAGTAAATGTTAGTGATTAATAAAATAGCATGAAAAAAACATGCAGAAAGAGGTTTTGCTACATAACATGTAATGATAAATATTATGGATACCAAAACCAACAAAGAAATTCTTAGATTGTCATAAGGTGATTTCCTGGAAAAGGCCCGAAAAAAATAAAGTGATCACAGACAAAAAAACTTTTGTTAAAAGATATTGTTGATATTAGAACAATGTAAACATAACAGTTAGACCCTGTAATGAAACATAATATCAGTATACTAAATCCACAAAACTTTGATTACTATGATACTGTAAATTATGAAATGTTGGCAAGCATAAAACTTTAACAAATTCCTTTTAGGCATTAACATATCATTCGCTAATATGTTTTAAAGAGTATTCCATAGATGTATGCGTGCACTGTATTTACGTTTTGTACATATTTACTGTACATACACGTGTAATTAGTTATTGTATTATATCTTGTCACCAACAGTTTTACACAATGGCAATTAAAAATACACTAACCGTAAATATGGACGAGCTTGTTAACATTTTATGATGCTAACAGGTCGATAATCCATCGGTCGCTAAAGTTTAATGACGCTAACATTTTATGATTCACAGTACATTATAGATCTATATTTTTCGATGCCATTTTGGATATGGCAGCTACAATAATATACATTCCATTAATAAAGACAGGTCTTTGCATATTTGGGCAGCATAGGAGGAGTTAGGATGCTCTGCTCACTGGGCTGCTCGATCATGTCTACATCAGTGTTAAATACAAGTGATTTCTGTAGCCTCCTGCACATGCAAAATTGTCAAATCCCCAAACTACATTCCCTTCAGTTGATCTGCAAAAATGCCCATGAAACAATGCCACATGAATCGTGGATAATCACACCCCATTTGTTTATTTATTTTTTTTGCAATGGGGTTTATAGTCGCTTTCTAGAATCTTTCACCAACATCACGACTTGTCCGTTTAGGGCATGAGGAAACCTGCAACATCTGTAACGCTGATGTTGCAGTAAACCTGCGAGCACCGGCTGGTACTGACAAATCACACCCCAACCTCTCCACCCACCACCAAGGAGTTATTAGAATTTGTCACAGCAATGACTGTGCATCATTTGATGTCGTCTGACCAAATTGGGATGGTTTCTCTTATAATAATAGCATAGATGGATTTACAAAAGTAACTGAATATAGTGTGGCATAAACTCCCAAGTGTGCAAAGACCTTCAGAATATATCTCACCAATATTGTTCGTCATATTCTGATCACATGGGACTTTTAGCACTTAGTGATTTTGATTGACAATGGTTATGGCATTCTATACCAATTTACCGACTTTGATTTTCAAATCATTTGGAACATAGTGTTGCATAGGGCAAACACGGGGGGAAAAAAAAATATTAAAAAACACAGCACGTTTTCAACGCAACTGCTTAACAAAGTCTCTACCTAAATCCTCCTAGTGTTATCTACTGGACTGGACATGGATTTTAGACAGATCGGACTTGGGATCTGGAGACCTCGAACTCCACGATGTTTCGTTGCAGTGTTTCAGCACCGAACACTCGCTAGTCACAGTGTCCAATGTGCATGACCTCTGCACCTGCCAGAACAGAGGCACTAAGCTGTCTATCCATTTCTCCAGGTCTTTGCCGACCTTCTTGGCATTCAGAGCCGCTTGAGCTTCCAGCTCCTTACTTTCCTGAACCTTCAGCACCTCTCGGAACTCCGAGAAATCTTTGGAAGCGTAAAACCCGGTGGGACCTCCGTGGGCCTTGTGGATTTCACCGGTGGAGATGGGACGTCCTTCGTAGTAGGACAGCGGGACGACGAGGAAGGACGTCTCGGCCAGGATGTTGAGATTGTACATCAGCTTCACCTGCCAGATCCCGGGACGTAGCGGGACGCTCAGCTGAGGCTTGTGAGAGCCGACTAAAGCAGTCACTGGGATCTTCACGTCGTAGGAGGCTGCCACGATGTTCGCTGGGTCGATCCACGCGACCGACACCACAAATTCTATTCCGGGACCCCATACGTGTCTCAACACCACGTCATCGTAAGGTCCGATGAGTTTTGCGTAGTTTCTGAACAGCAGTTCTTTGGGGTCAAAGTCTGTGCCAACCTGAAAGTGAAAGGATTGCGTTACTTGTGGCATAAATTTGTCAGATTGCCACAAGGGAACTACTTTCAAACAAAATATTTTTAAAATTCATTGTCAAACTTTAGGATGAAACATCACTTTAAACATTCAAGATAGCAATGCTACAGAAAGTTTCCAAGGCCAATTATTGCAACTTTCTCAATTCCCTAACTTCAGTGTCCCCTCGATATAACACTGTTCGATACAGAGCGGATTCGGATATAAGGCTGGGTTAGATGTGGATCCCTTTTTTTATTTTTATTTACCTGCACTATTATATAAGGCTGGTACTATAAGGCTGGGGGTATGTCATGGACACCCAAATTCAGCGTTATATCGAGGGGACACTGTACAATCAATATGTCATTTCGGACAATACAATAATGTCACTGTATTCTCCATACATTTGGTATGTAATTTTAATTATAAGAATTGACTTGAATTCTTTTCACATTCATTGACATAGAAAATGATGTGGAAAAACATTTGTATTTAACATGAGTTTTAATGTTCATATACATCAATGAACAGACAGGGCACTGCATGTCAATCCTAATGTGACAATTGCAAAAGCAAACATTAAACTTTGACCCTCGCTCCTCGATCCATATATCTGTCTGAGATTTGTAATGTCATGACACTGATTAGCTCCCTTTACCAAAAAAACGTACAACGATCCCAGCAGGCAAAAATGGCAGTGGAATTACCTCTAAAGCCTGCAGCCTATCGATGATCGACTTTGGTAGCAAAATGGTATAATGATCTTTCGGATGCATATGCGTCTCTACGGTAACAATCTTTCCCGAGGTCAATTCCTCGACCTGGTGGAGAACCAGAATCCCGTGGAAGTGCTCCGCCTCGTAGAACACGTGGGCCTCGCGGACTTTGATTGGGCGATACATGCAGGACAGAGATTCCCGTGACAGTTCCGCCAACCCGATTCTGATGAAGGACTGGTAGAAGGTCAGGTAAGAGTCCTTGACCTTCGTTTCCTTGTCCAGGTGGTGGTACTCGTTCTGCCAATAGCTGGTCAGTCCCGTCATGTCTGGGGGTCAAAATAAAAAATATATTTTAAAGTAATGCTACCACCTTCTCCTTGCAAGATCAAACCCAGGTACTTCTATTATACAGCATAGGACATCTCAGGTGGATGCCAGCAGGAAGAACATTAATGAAACGATAAAATAGACAAATTACAAATAATGTGACAGTTCACTTATATCCCATACCCGCTATTGAATTCATCGACCAACTAACTTGACTGATGACATGAACTTTCATTATTTGTTTTTTAAATTGTGGTTTAGAGCCGCTTTCAAGATTCTTTCACTTATATCACGGCTTGTCAGTTTATGGCAGGGGGTAACCTGCAATATCCATAGCACTAAATGTTGCAGTAAACCTACAAGCACTGGCTGATATTCACAAAGCAAGGATGTCTTACAAATGTGCATCTGTCATTAAAAACATTGATAATTATATATACATGTATCTTCAAATAAGAATTATATTTTTGGAAATATTTATTGGAAAAATTAATTTTGTTAGCAGACCTTTGTCACTAGTGTAAATGCATCTAATAGAAACTAAGTAATCTTACCTTGTTGAAAATTACCAAATAAATATACATCAAGATTGTTGATGATTTCCTGATTTACAATGGGCTCGAATTTCCTTGCAAAGAATATTGGTTTCTCCTCGTAATTCTGAAAAATAACAAATCTGAATGTCTCTTTGGCCTTGAATTTATCTACATAATCTTGGCATGTTGAGGAACAAAACTGAAGCGAAAAATGATAAGACTGGAGTATGCGAGTCACATTCTGAATAACATTAAAAATTAGTACTAACAAAGAACAAAATATGACAATCAAATGTCAATTGGGCCCACAATCAGCTGGCAAGATGCCAGTCAGTGCCAAATGCATTTTTATTTTATATATATTTTTTTTAAATATAAAAATCTAATTGTGAAAGTAGGTTTGCCTTTGAACAAACGGCACTAACCATTAGTCTGTCTAGGTCCGAGGTCTTGAAGTCATTGGGCGAGCATCCACACCAGTCTACGATATGCTTGTACTGACATTTACACCCCTGTTTCCGGCGCCAGTTGGTCAGGTGGAGATTGTTGTCCACAACCTTGGTACAGAACTTGCTATTCACCAGAACAGTGTGGAAAAAGGACTAAGAAAAGAAATGAAATAAAATGCATAATTATTTTTAAATTGATTTTCATTAAAGAAATAGATAGATCTAGCTCTACTTTAACCTTCAAAAAGGGACTAAAGTTGAGAGAAAAAATAGTTAATTAAATTTGTTTTAAATAATTACTGAAGAAAAATGTCTTATTATTTCCTTATATATTTTAATCTCATTGTGTTGGCAGCATCCAGCCCTTGAGATTATGAAACGGTTTTTTTAGTACGACTTGATGCTTAAATACATATAAGAAATTTGAGCATCATGAAATCATACTCAAAAAGTCTTAGACTTGCAAGGATTATGATTACTTCTGGATGGAGAAAGCTACAATAATTATGTGTTTTTTTTCAAGGCAACAGCAACTTCAGTGTGGAGAATATTCACAATTTATCATACATGTCTATAGTTCCACCTGACATTATTTACAAACATTTGACAGCAAACCGCTGCAGGTAATGGATTTAATACAATAAAAAAAAATGCAATCACATAGGCTGAAGTTTATAAAAGACATATGGAGTATTTTTGAATTCTTGTCTACTGTTACTTGAATAACTAGCAAAGCCTATTTCCCATACCTTCCCCCAAGGCCCTACAGCAGCAGATACACCAACTGATACCTCATTATCTACCCTGTCACGCCAATACATAGCAGTCTCGCCCCTTGCCCTGACCATCATACATTCCCATCAAGATACTTTATAAATAATACTTTTAACTCCACGCAGAACCTGACTAATTGACAGGATACAACTGACACAACTGCATTGCATTCTTTCACAATCAATCAAGGGGAAGCAACTGCAAATATACAGGGAAAAGAAAAAAAAGTGCAACAACAATGGCAGGTATCCCTGTTAAATGGGGTTATTTATAAATCAATTAACCTATACTTCACTCCATGCCTGAACAATACAGTGATTGCGCAAACATATCTTCCTAGCTACATTAATAACATTTTTTCTTTTTTAACGGATCGTTGTAGAGATTGAGTTCGTAATCAAACATGACGCAGGCTACCATCAACTACTTCCTCTGGGCAACCATGGTCGCTTCATAATGGCATTAGGCAGGCCAAATAGTGCACCGGTAACAATATGTGACAGACTAAATGATGGACAGCCTTTATTTCTCTTACATGTTGATATGTGTGCCAGTAAGGTAACACAATGATTTATTGATTACTGAATAAAGGCTAATCTGATTTATAAATAATAAAAAGAAAAAACCCATTCAGGACCAACTATGAGAATTTCACAATTGAGAAGGTGAATCATTTTCAGGATGCCTAAAAGCCAAATTTCTGGAAAATTACATGAAAATAGTAGGTATATACAGTAATCTGAATCGGTTTCTTATATTGGTGTATTTCAAATAGTTTGTAATGTGGCTCTAAACAATAATATCCTAAAAAATATCAATAATTTATTGACAGGTAATTAACATAATTAATGATAGCAAGATACAGTGTCCCCTCGATATAATGCTGAAGTTTGGGTCCATATAGTACCCGCCTTATACGATATTACAGGGAAATAACAATAATAAAAATGGGATCCACGTCTGACCCCGCGTTATATCCGAATCCACCGTGCATCAGACCCTGTTATATCGAGGGGGCACTGTAGTAGCTCACTGGGCTACAGACCTTGTTTTTCTTGCCATTAGGAGAAAGTTCAATGACACAAATACTGCTTTTAGTGGAACAAATAATCATCAATGACCGACGCCTAAGCTGTGACTATAGCACTGTTACTTTCAGGAACTAATGGACCCCGAGGTGACACAAAAACCTGGAAAACTTCAAGCTAGTACTTATCTAGGGATAAGTAATTTTAAGGAATTAGTGATCTTGCTACACAGCACTCAGCTAGCTCTGAGGCCACTCTATGCAATACCATAATTATTAAATTCAACCAGGAGAAAATAATAAAATTTGTAGCTGTTTGAATTATTAGAAAAAAGATGAAAACTTAAAATGATCTGTGTTCGTATAATTAGGGACAACCAAATAAAGTATAACATATGGTTACACTATTTCTCATGAATACAATACATATCTAAATAATGTCAAGATTGTATGAATGATATATCAAATGATAGTCACCCCTGTCGAAAACTGAATAAAAACTGAAATAAAATTAAAATAACTAAAAACGTATGGGTGAAATTGAATTGGTAAATAAATACAGGATTTTTTAAAAATAATTAAAAATAATTAAATGTGACAAATGACAAATTTCAATTTTAAAAAGAATTAGTAATTTTCGTATTTTTAGGGGTGACAAAAATAACATTTTCGGCGATTAATTTAGGTATTGGAATTATTAGAGAATTTGAATAATTAGGAGAATTACGGTAAGTAATTTTAAGGAATTAGTGATCTTTTTGCTACACAGCACTAAGCTAGCTCTGAGGCCACTCCAGGAAGTAAGTCTGCATGGATCCGATTCCTGTGGAATGTGGTCTACAGCATTAGTACAAGCTTGTCCCTCCCTCCAACCCCATAGACATCAGTTACAGTGCTGTGGTATACTTGAGGCTGTCATTGGGGAGCGCAGAAAGCCAACACAGGAAGTCAAGCCTACTGACAATTCATGTGGCTTAATTTAGTTAATTCAATTTCCTGGACAGTATATCCAATATCACGCTCCCGTGGAAGCCAAACACCTTTGAACATGGGCAAGCTTATACGAGTTGGTCCATATAATATAGCAATCCACTGAATGCAAGTGATTTTAGAAATGCCATTTTCCGTTGCAAACATCTCCAAAATGTACATATTCTAGATCATATTTCTATATCAAATGTCTGTAAATAGAGATAGAACTATCACTAGCTAACTATATGTATTTCATTTCCTTCTAGTTTAATGATAAATGGCTATATATAGTTTGATTTATCATTAATTTCAACCATTATCAGTATCTCCACTGCCGCAATCATTCTTGTTATTGTCGTTATTACTGCTATTATTATGAACATCTTTATTATTTTTATTTTAATATATTTTTATTTGTTATTTTTATTTATATTTTTATTTAATTTTTTATTTATGTATTTTATTTTTATCATTATCACCATCTTCTTCATCATCATCATCATCATAATCATTATTATTATCATCATCATCATCATCATCATAATCATCCTCCATTCACTTGAATATTCCGATACAAGGAAAGGTGAGTGAGTGAGTGAGTGAGTGATTATGGAGTTTAACTTCGCTGCAACAAGGAAAGGTAGATGACAATATATTTGTGTAAACATAAAAAATTAAATCAGTAATGGAATCCACTATTCTGTAAGTAGAGGAGACAATGGTGCCATTGCCACCAACAAATGGTCAATCCTCCAATAATGAAGGGATGCAGTAATACAATTACTCATCTCTGTGGGGTGCCAGGATATGAGTGGGAGGGGGAGGGAGGGGGAGGGGGAGGAGAGGGACAGGAGCAAATTACTCCTCAGAATGCCATTATAAGAATATTAAACCATTGGAGGAACAGTGGAGCCTGTTTGAGCAATTTAATCAAGGTTACAATTAACAGGCTGATGGTACGTTAATGTCTGATAATATTTGACAGCAACTGACAATTGATTGATTTAAATTGCTTGACAATTGTTTGACAATGTTTAGCATGTGCATGTACATTAATGCTTGACTATTTAATGTCTGACAATATTGGATGGTGACTGACAATTGATTGATTTACATTGTTTGACAATTGTTTGACAATGTTTAGCATGTGAATGTACATGAATGCTTGACTATTTAATGTCTGACAATATTTGATGGTGACTGACAATTGATTGATTTACATTGTTTGACAATTGTTTGACAATGTTTAGCATGTGCATGTACATGAATGCTTGACTATTTAATGTCTGACAATATTTGATGGTGACTGACAATTGATCGATTGACATTGCTTGACAAATGTTTGACAGTGTTTGACAATTGAGTGTTTGACAATGTCTGTACAATAGTTTACAACTAGCTTGAAACTTGATTGACAGAGAAAGTTTTTTAATAAATCTTTCTAAATGATTGACAGTGTAATAACAATGATTGCATTTACATTAATGTTTTACAATATTTGACATGGTTTTTCAAAAGTTGGAAATTTGGTATCAGTGTTTGCCAACTGCATTGAAGATATTGAAAAAGTGAATAATATCTTGCAGTTAAGCAAATTCAAAGACAGACAAACCTCGTTTTACCAGACACTTCTGTTCTAGCTAAAATCTGACCTGTAAACAACCAGGGAAACAACCAGATAATAGGATCAATCATTAATTGATTTAACCCTCTCCATGCTGAAGGCAACTGGAGATGCCCTAAATAGCAGTTTATATATGTACTCCAGCAGGGAGAGGGTTAAAGTATATAGTAGGAAATTCGCATTGGTTAAAAGTTGACCAGTTATCGGAGAAACAGTTATAATGGAAACTGTTATAATGCGGTCCAACTGTATTTAGAAAATATCAGCCAAATTTCAGAGAAACCGTTATAATGGAGACTGTTATTATGAGGTCTGACTGTATTTAGAAATACGAGCAAAATCTCGGAGAAACCGTTATAACGGAGACTGTTATAATGTATTTAGAAATATCAGTCAAGAATATTTGAAGCAGTCATTATTAAGAAAATGGTCTTTTAAATAATGAAAGTTAATCAAACTAAAAAAAGCACATCTACTTTGTCTTTGCTTACTTTATTGACCATGCAAAATTTATCGGTAACATTATCAGTGAAAGACCAAAAGAAAAATGACATTAAACTTTACCAAAAGAAATAACTGGAAACACACATCACTAGATAAACAAACATTTACCCAGCCTACTGGTATGTAAACAGATGCTCTAAGAATGCTATACATTAACCTGTTCCAGTACAAGAAATCCATACGAAGAAGAATACCCATGCATGCATTGTAACATGATAATGTTAACTGGCAATGCTTGGATTACTAGGACCTCGCTCACTGTATAGATCGGCCATCCATATACAAACAAAGAATCATCGAGACACACCATTTAATCCTGTTGTTTCACTGCACTTTCAGGATCATTAGGAAGCAACAAAGACCAGCTTTTATCTCCAAAGATAACAGATCTGATTACATTCCTTGGATCTTTCCTGTGCCGATGTATAATTCCGCAGATAAAATGTAATTTGACATGGCATCATTGTGTATAAGTAATAGGATATAGATGCTTTGCTGTTACACGTACTTGTTTTATGTGAATGAACTCTTTGCATTGAATTCTGAGGTCAAACATGCTTATAGGTTGTTATTAAAGGCATACAATCACAGATTAACCCTCTCCATGCTGCAGACAACCAGAGATGC
>JAULBP010110162.1:0-10100 GCA_032355345.1 Lepetodrilus pustulosus | reverse complement strand
TGACTGTGTTCGAATAATTAGAAAATTACGATTTCTCAAAAAGGGTCATTTTCGTATAATTAGGGACGGAAAAAAATTATTTTCGAAAAATAATTTATGTGTTCGAATAATTAGAGGGTTCGAACTAATAGAGTAATTACGGTAGTTTGAACCCTTTCAATTGGAGAATTGGTCTTCACTCTCAAGACAGGCTCGTCACAAATGGATGAAATATTCCATAATCACTCGCGCATTCACTTGAGAAGACTAGTGTCTTCCTTTTGGACAATTTTGAAATTCATAGGAAGAAGATGTCATGTATTTTACCTTCGAATATTGCACAGAAATTGTAACCATTTTTCTGTGAATGAACCAAATATGCTCAAGAGAGTTGTGGTTACAGTAATTCGACATTTCAGTATTTCCATGCTGTAAAAAGTAGTGCAATTCGGCAACAGGATTTTAAGCATGCTACACAATCTGGCCCAGAGATTACTAAAATCCTGTGTACAAACTTATACTCAATTTTCAAATGTCCATATAAAATTCTAGGTTGAACAGTAAATCCTACTCAAAATGTTTTGTAATACTGAAGCCAGTTGTTTTCTATCATCCTACCATAAGCACATCATTGAGAGTCGAAATGCTGGTGATAACGTCTTCTCCCCAAGTATAAAAGCATGTCGGACCAATGAAATGTTGCCCTGACAAATTAAGTTCCAGAGTTTAACATCACAGACAGTTTCATGACAATTTACAAACTTGTATGTACAATATCCGTCATTGTACAATATGCTATATATGTCCCATATGCTACAATTATACAATAGTAAAATATTACTAACGATCACGCATTATTTCATTATAGTTGAACTGAATCAATGGTTTTGAATATTTAAAATATTGGACAGCTTGTGACAAAGGTTTCCTCATAATGTTCAGTTTCAAATAAAAAGAAAATTGTAAGGATACCATGAAAAAGTTATATAGCATACATTAATGAAGCAGTTTATGGCAGAAGAACCGGAAAATCAATTTAATTTGCATTCAAAACATTGTTGTTGTTTTCTTAAAATCAACATGTGTGTTATTCCTTTAAAATTTAAAGTAGCACCCCAAAAAAATGAAGAAAGCAAACATGCAGTACATGAATACAAAACTGAATGTCGTTTGTATCATTGTATGTAAACCTTTAAATACTATGCGATCTGCACGAGTGGATGCTCACAAAGACCAACCTGTTGAAAGAAATATGCCATTGACAAACAACACAAAGACGTCGGTACATATTCATATTTAATTTGACATATTGCCACAGCCGGCTAAAGCTGCAGAGAATCACATAATGCTTCGTGCAGTGGAGACAGACCAAGGGGAGATAAATACAGTTTGGTGTCGAGACAGACCAAAGGGAGATAAATATGCAGTTTGTACACTTCAGCTCAGATAGAGAAGGGCCACATTTACACCTACTACTGAACGTACATGCCTAGCTTACAGGATTAGTTGGCGGATTTCACGACAATTTGTATTTATTAAATAATTATTTTAAACCACTATAAATCAGTTATTACAAACATTAATGATGTATTTTTTTTTCAATACCAAGTCATCACAATATTGCAAATAATAAATGCTTATTATTTTCATTAAATAACTTTGTTGAAAAATCTATACACTTACAAAACTGAATAATTATCTCTTCCTTTATAGTCATCTTTTACAACAGTGACATAATTAATCAATTACGGTAATTAACTGACATGCGACTGCATTATTGGATATTAACAAGAATTAGCTCCAAGCACTTTGCCAGCATCACACAATATACTTTAACAATGTATTTAACATAATATTGCATTTCATTTCACATTTGAACATTACTATCCATGACAGAACTGGATGAAACTTCAAAAGAAAAGTCTTAATAATTTTAACATCAGCATCGTACACATGGTATGTCATATAAGCACAAATCTTGGATAAATTGTGTTTATCCATTTTCAGTTTCAATCCCGGATTTACCTCCAAAAAGGCAATAGATCTACAAGTATTTGAGGAAAAAAACAAATTGAAATTTATTAGTTTGACTAGAAAACTAAAAATGACGTAATTTGCTAACAATGATTAAACACTCAAGACAAAACATAATAAGCTTTGCTAGCAATTTCTGTCGTATCCTGCGACTTGAAGCACCCGTCTACAATGTTAAATAATAAATTACCCATCTTCTAGCAGTTAGACTTTAATCATCTCGAGTCTATGATTTCTACAAA
Source organism: Lepetodrilus pustulosus (assembly GCA_032355345.1). NCBI lineage: Eukaryota > Metazoa > Mollusca > Gastropoda > Lepetellida > Lepetodrilidae > Lepetodrilus > Lepetodrilus pustulosus. The sequence goes on along the minus strand of JAULBP010110162.1, from coordinate 7,845 downwards.
AATTATATAATAAACGGTAAAATAAGATCTATAAAACTTCGATTAGACAAGCTATCTGAGAAAAACAAAATAATAATTTAAGAAATTAAAAGAATGAAGAAAATACAATGCTAAAACAGTCTAGAAAAAAAAGGATGAAAATGAACAATACAAAAAGATGGCGGACGGAAAGTTTCCTGCAGAAATAAATCAAATTTTCTTCCCTCTATTGCCCCCGGCATGAAGAAGGTAAAAAAAATGTTTAGAACAAAACCTACACAGACAATGCTGCAACACCTTCATGTGTACTTTAGATCAAAATGTATTACGGACGATACTGGTTATACACTAAACTATGGCTGAATGATGGCTATACGCTGCTAGGAATGTAGGGTGTCGCGACCGGGCAGATAACAAACTTTCTCTGTTGATTATCCTGTACATGTCAGCCACTTGTCTACAGATTTACATTATTATCACGGCATACAGAGCGAGACTTGCACGAGAACTTGTACTGTGATCAATGGAGGTTTCGGTCTACGAATGTGAAGAGCGCAGCATCGTCATGGAGACAAACATATTGGAATATTGGCGCAGTACCCGTGTTGTAATGGAATAAAACAGTGGAATGGAATGCATACCATCGGGAATGGCTATGGCTGAGATGGTTACCATGACGACCATTTTAACTGGATTTATTTGCAATGCACCGAATACTTTCCAAGCATGCACAAACATGATTAATGTATTGGGTTGAAGAGAGTAGGTTGAAAATTTTCAACATCAACACGACACAGATTTGCACTATGATACTATACAAGTAGATCAGTACAATCATATTTAAAGGACCAATGTATAAAGTTACATTGCATAAAAAGCGCAAATTATTCCCTGGTCTGAAATTATTTCTCACTACATTGTGGACTTTTAATCTCAGACATTTGCAATATTTAAAGGTACACACCCTTGGCCAGAGTTACATGAAAGGACGTAAAAATCAAGTTTCATGCCATTTAAAAACATGGATTAAGCTCTTATTTTTGTCCAAACAATAGTACAACACTCATGAAACGCAGAACGGATCGAAATGTGAAGAATTGGCCAAAGGGAGACAAATGCACAAGGCAAGACAAGTGGTGATGCATAAAGCCAGACAGCAATGTGATTAGAAATATGACAACGTTCACCAGCTAGGAGGGCCAATGTGTGATAGTCGGACCCAATGTGTGGCAGTCGGACCCAATGTATGGTACAGAGGTGTGTGCATAGTACACGCTCCGTGCCATGTCACAACGCCCACAAAATGTCATGGTACATATACTAGTAATTGCGACCATTAATAAAGTCGATGAACTCTGCATTATTTAACGGAAAATTGGGTTATGAGGGTCTACTCATTGATTCAATTATTTTAAGACAAAAAATTCATTTTGAAATTTAAGAGTATTTCTGTATTCAAAGGGAAATTCATACCATATCTAAGTAATATTTGTACTTGTAGTTGGCTGAATAATGATAGATGAGCTCTAGATGTAACACAGTTATGACTTCAAAGCCAATGCAGCAGCTTAAAAACATTCATGCACATCTACGTTGAAATCATCACGTCACATATCACGTCATATTACAAACATCAATATTCTAAACAGTACACAGACTGAACATCCACATAGAGTGGTTATCATGGTGCAAAATGCTGTATTGCCATTTCCAAGAGAGGCAACTCCTGTTGATATACATGTATGTGTACTACAATATTACAGCCAAATTTACACCTAGAAACGACATTTGAATGTATGGGTTTTCTCATTCAGAGAGAAAGGATGAACGGTAGGCTAAGTAATGATTACAAGTAATGAAGGCACAAGCACATGTGAATATATAGAAACATATTACAGAGTAACTTTTGTTTGGTTACTAGTACAGTGTCCCCTCGATATAATGCTGAAGTTGGGGTCCATGTCATACCCCCAACCTTATAGAACCCGCCTTATTACAGGGAAATAACGAAAATAAAAATGGGATCCACGTTTGACCCCGCCTTATATCCGAATCTGCTGTGTATCAGACCGTGTTATATCGAGGGGGCACTGCATATACTTACAGATGACACATAATTTGCAAGATAGTATTTGCAATGCACACATCGTGAAGCTACATGAAATACAATTTTACTGCAATGAGAAGTGTAATTACACTTGTTTTTTTTTAAAGTCAATTATGCGAATTTGTAGAAAACATTATCTGTGATTATGTCACATGTATCTCTGACCAGAAATTGTGATGTTAGTGTGAGATATTTTGGCAGTTTGAAGCTGAAAATTCATCGTAATTTTTCTATTTCAATGTAAACTTCTGAACTTAAACAACAATGTTTGGCATTTCATGCAAATGTTCTACATAATATTCAGCATCCTTACACAAATTCTGTATTGAGTAGACATGTATTTAAAATACAGTCACAGTGGGAAATGTATGAAAAGGGAGATAATCCATGCTCAAGGCGAAGCTAATGATAGGCAGGAACATTAACCCTCTCCCTGCTGGATTAGACTGAGGCAGTTCTTCATGGCATTGTCAGCTATCTCCAGCATGGGGAGAGTTAATACACTTTTGATTTTGTCATAGGCAGGATAATCCTGATATTGCACAATTGCTACAAAGGTTACACACACTGGTTACACATCAAGTAGTTACACACTGGTTACAACTCGAGTGGTTACAACTCAGGTGGTTACAATCTGGTTACAACTCGAGTAGTTACACTCTGGTTACAACTCGAGTGGTTACACACTGGTTACAACTTGAGTGGTTACACTCTAGTTACAACTCGAGTGGTTACTCACTGGTTACAACTCGAGTGGTTACACACTGGTTACAACTTGAGTGGTTGCACACTGGTTACAGCTCGAGTGGTTACAACTTGAGTGGTTACACACTGGTTACAACTTGAGTGGTTACACCCTGGTTACACACTGGTTACAACTTGAGTAGTTACACACTCGTTAAACCTCGAGACATTACTACAGGTCCAAATCTCAGATATTACCCATGCATGTCCAATATGGTAATCATGATAAACAGTGGAATGATAACATTAATTCAATGCATGCTGAAAAATATATAGGATCTTACTTACACAAGTTTTAACGTTACCATTGAAATGATAATACAGTAAGAATTTACGAAGATGTATTCCATATTACTATTTTTCTTAACGTGACACATTCGTGGAATGAGTGAAATGAAAAAGCATCTGGAACGCGACTACAAGTAGAATCTCAGTTAGATGATTATGGATATAAAACATGTAACAAATGCAACCTGAATGTAAACACGTGATGTCACAGAATGTTACAGAAAATAATACACATTTGGCTTCAGGCTAGAGGCAGTGAAACTCAACAGTTTGTCACGATCACGTATTCTAGGTCAATCTGTCCTGGTGATAATGGAAGATAATTAACCCAATGATTGTGACACTCTTTGTTTGCACAGATATATCTTAGGTCTACATCTCCCTGATTTGGCATTCATTTCCTGACTTGAACAGTAATAATACATAAAATCTCATTCCCATAATGAAGCATTGACAAAATGATGCATAACTATATCAGTTTCAAATTCCATTAACGAGAATTATCTATTCAAAAATGGTAAAATTGCTTAATGATTATTGTAGATTTGTCAAATACTGTTACTTCTACTAGTCATTTTCTCTCAGAGCGATACATCAAAACATTCTTTCACTCTACCTTCATATAATATTGTATTAAAACTTAAAACAAATACAAAGTAAACTAAATGGAAATGAAAATCCGGCCTAGAATACATTCCTCTTCTTAAAGCACCAATATCAGGAAACACATTTCTTCCTCCCTTTTTCATTCTTCCTTTTGAAAGTTGCATTCTTCATCGTTGCAAGGTGCACAATTTGAATATTCTCACTTGCAATCAACATTGATCCAGTAGCACTGAATTAGTGGATTAACCACACACTGAATTAGTGGATTAACCACACACTGAATTAGTGGATTACCAGTCTCTGGGAATGTCATAACACAAGAGAAATAATATCTCCTCTTCATAAAGTGCGATACTCAACAGAGTACTCACATAAATAACATCCTTGGTTAAAACCAGTCTTAAGGAAAACTCAACATAAATAAATAATATATTCCTGACAAACAGTCTTTAACACGCTGTGCTTTGCTCTTCTTCAATCCATGCCACGATTTTTCCTTCCCAGCCAGGTATAATTGTGTCATCATTTGAAATCTGGAACAGAGATTCCAAATAGCATTTAAAATATAGAAATATGTTTTCAGTTTGCCGCTGTTCATATATTATCATATTAGATTAGCCCCGTTCGGAACGAAGAAAGTATTTCAAATTTATTCTCTGGTGATATTTTCAATGTAGTGTCAAATCTAACAACCCCGATCACCGACTCATCCCTTGGTGCAGGAAAATTCCACCCAAACAAATTACGATGCGATAAACGTAACATCAAATACTCAGATCATACTTTCTGTACAACTTACCTCCTCTTTGACAGTTCCATATTCAGGATCGAGTGCCTTGAAGTGATATCTAAACAGGTCAGGCTTTTCAAACAACTCCTTGAAGTCTTTTAAAGTAATGACCCCTAACCTGAAAGGGAAAAACAAAAATGGAAGAAAAAAATAAATGTTTTGAAAGTTAATAGATTCACTTTCCTCTAACTCTATCCTTGCTGGTTTAGGCACAGACACTGCTCTTTAGGGCATCTCCGGTTGCCTGCAGCATGGAGAGGGTTGCCGATACTAATGAAGATATATATTGTAACTCCTTTACATTGAGTTTGATTAGATTGTTGGCTAATTAGTGTCTAGCTTGGAGTACGTTATTTTACATATTTAGTAACAGCTACATAGACGGATTACTTTATTAACGGGACCAAAAATTTGGTACAGTGGCCCCTCAATATAAGGCTGTTTGATACAGAGCGGATTCGGATATAAGGCTGGGTCAGATGTGGATCCCATTTTTAATTTTGTTATTTACTTGTACTATCTTATAAGGCTGGTACTATATATGGACCCCACATTCAGCGTTATATCGAGGGGGCACTGTACATACACAAATACATACAATTGTTACTGACTCTCATATTGTAAGTACATGTTTTGGGTAATGCTCCCCCATCAATGATATTCCAGGTGTCTTCATTGCATCTACTAAAGTCTGTGATATGATGATTTAATTCAAACTATTTTCAATACAAAGTTTTATTTTTAAGTTGAATTTCCAAGGAACAAGTGAGATTGCCTTATTTTCGGCAATGATTCCATCGACTGTCAAAAAAAATCTGTGTATAAAAATATATTAAAATATTCTTAAATACATCTATTATTTGCAGGACAAGCATTTCAGACAACAATATCTATATTTACATCTAACACTTTCCCTGATCGATTGTCACAATTACTGGGCATTTGCAGTTGCCTAAAAAATACTGAAGGTTAAGTTTTATTTGAAGATCATGTAGCTCTGATAGTAAACTGTGTGAACGTCACATTGAAACATGTTTTGTTCCATTGGAAAAAGCTGTGATGTCATCTATCATTGAGCTAATACCCCCGAGTTCTTCCTCTTGTGTCCACTTGTAGATGTATAGATATTTACACATTTAAATATCAGAACATTAATGAATGAATGTCCTTAGTAGTATTCCTACCATAAGGATTAATATCATTTAGAAAATCCCCAAACTTTCTTTATTTATGATACATTGCTACATGCAAACTCAAAATTTATTCTCTCTGCAAGCTAATAGATGCCTGCAATATAAAAGGCTAACATAAAGAATATTATTGTTAAATATATATTTTTTTGTACATGTGTAGCTATTTTTGTGCATGAAATATTTTACAATCCATTGATAATATTCCATCCTCAGATTTGTAACATCTTATATGAACTACATGTATGCTGGTGCAAGGGTTAAAGTTTTACACAGGGGTTGTTAATAACCTATATTTTGTTACTTAGTTAAGTACTTGGTATACTTGCATGTAAGTATATCAGTCAGTATATCAGTCATCAGTCAGTATATCAGTCAGTATATCAGTCAGTATATCAAGAAAAATAATGCTGGTAGAACACATCATCAAATAGGTGACATTATTCTACAATATGTTTCACGTCGTATTTCGAAAAATAGTTTTGTACTTTGTGAATGATTTTTATCGTGTCTGAACTGCTATAATTATTTCATTGTTTATTTGGACTTAAAAATTTGTGTTGTTGTTGTTGTCATTGTACCATTTGTGCCTATGACAAGAAAACCAACAACAGCAAGAATTTACAATGGAATTGATGTTTAGTGGTGAGGAAGAGAAGATCTCACAAAGGTGTCTGTTTGAAGCATTGTGTTAGATTGATGTCATTCTATGCTATCCCAGTGTAAACAAAGTGCTATATTTTTTAGAAATCTTACCCCCAATATCAATGTATAGAGCAAAATCATAGCACAATGTTATGTATTGTATTAGAATTGTATTGTATTGACAAAAATACATACAACTACGGTATGTGCATATTCTGGATTAGGCAAATATTTGTACTGGAATAACGTTATCTTGGGCAATGTCAATGAAAACGACATCCTTGCCCAATAATGTGCAGTTTGTAAATTGAACAATAACATAATATAAGACATTTATTGCACACTTATACAGCAATATATATGTTATATATCATATCATATATCCAAGAGTTATATCGACACTAATCATTGCACTGTATACAGATACATGTACTAGTATATTACGAAGTATACGCCATGCTGTTATTCATATACATGTATTTAATAGTGTGTGACATTTAAGTTACTGAGCAATGAGTATGTGTAAAGGACAGTTTGTGTGTATGCTAATGACAATAGTATCCTTTGTTTTCATTATTTAAAACCAAGGTAATAATCATCTAATATGAATATAAGTAACTATCTTTTTTTTCCATTAATGTTACATTCCTGCAAATTAATTAATAGGTATACCATCACAGATTGCAAAATGCGTGTAGCACTATATTTGAGTAATAAATGCAAACTACATTCATTTGTGATACTTATCATCAATTTTATATCGCCCAAATACCTTTTGTTGATCCACATTGGGGGGAATTCAATCTAGCAGTTAGATGTTACAAAGTCAAGATAATAAATAAGAGCTACATGTATATTCCTATGGAGTGTCAGTAAATAACAACATTTGGGTGGACAAATCAAATGGAAGTAATCTCAAATAGAAATGTGTTCGTCCATTACATAGGTCAACAATCTGTGATAAAATACCTTTAAGATATTTGGAAAAAAATGTAATCTGGAATTAAATATTTAATTTTATGATTTCATATTGTATAAAAGAACTATGTGGACCTATAGATATATACAATATCTTCAAAATATATGGTCTGTTTGTTGCCACTTGTTAAATCTGCAAAGATGTCGAAGCGAAAAATCTGATGAACCTCTTCATGAATGATCTATTTCCCCCAAGTTATATGCACTTACATTAAGAGATGTTAAAAAAATTATATTTTGCTAAGAGATATTTGTATATGTACATGTATGTATATTTATCATACAGATTGAATGGCTGGATATGCATGAGTGTGTTCAGTGTGCTGTATTTATTACAGTAATAAAACTGCACTACATAAAACCATGTAAAACAGTGTTCATTATATTTTGATGCTCAGCTTCATTTCATGGTGAATATTCATATTTTGTTACATGGAAAATGGAGCTCTCTCTCTCTCTCTCTCTCTCTCTCTCTCTCTCTCTCTCTCTCTCTCTCTCTCTCTCTCTCTCTCTCTCTC
>JAULBP010110151.1:0-10101 GCA_032355345.1 Lepetodrilus pustulosus | reverse complement strand
TCCACCATCACCACCATTGGGCCCACCACGGGGAACAAACTTCTCCCTGCGGAAACTAATGCAGCCGTTGCCACCATCACCCGCTTTAACGTGAAATCTTGCCTGATCTACAAATGCCATTTTGTTTTACCGGGTTATTTTTACAAAAAAAAAAGCTCGACCTTCAAAAACTGCTTGAGGTCGAGCTGAAATTTTCCCTGCAACACCAAATGGTTTGCAAAGAACAAGAAAAAAAAGAAACTGAGCAGTGTTTGAGCGCCTATTTTTTACTGGGTAATCACGTTATTGATTTGTTTTTGTGTGAGTTCGGCAAGTTGCCTTCTCTGAGAGAATCCTTTGGGTTTGATGATTGGCAGAAAAGTGACTTCAGCGGTTATCCAGGGTTCTCCTACAATTTTTAGTAGGTTGGGTATGAAAGCCTCGTGATTGACAAATGGGATTTTCAGGTGACGTTGTCCCTTTTTATCCAAGTATCGTATAGCGACCGGCTGGACGTCGAGTTCATGATCAATCGCTGACGCAAAAAGGCGGGGATGAAAACGTTTTACTTCTCGGCCATCCGTTGTTGTCGCTTCATGGAAAATTAAAACACTCCCCCCCCCAACGATTCGTTGAGATATTTTCTCAGAAGCATTTTGCGAGGCATTTTTCCCGCCTCGATCAATAAACAACGTGCCTGATTTCTCCGCTAGCCACCCAATTACGGTCCATTGCCGGATCTCGGCTTTGGACAAAAAGCCTACGTTTCCACTCCCGCCGATGAGGGGAATATCCAGCCAAGAAATATGGTTGGCCACCCACAGGGCGGGTTTAGGAGACTCCTTCCCGATGATATTAAGGCGAAGCCCAATAATTTGGCAAGTTTGCTTAAACCACCATTGACGCAATGTTTTATGTAATGCTCCGAGTTGCCCTTCTTTCCAAGGCGGGGAGACTAGCAGTGTTAGCGTTATGCCAAGCAATACAAAAAGTACCATTGCAGTAAATCGATATATTTGGCGTATAAATCTCATCAGAAAATAATAATAGTTGTTGGAGTCTTGGTTTATATACGAAGGCAAGGTTTAGAGTATTTTGTTGCCGCTTGTTATTGTCCCTGGGTATCTCTTTGCGATCAGTATATTTGCAATAATATCAACATAGTATGACGTTTTTTACAATACAGATCAATGAGCGATAGGGTGTTTTAGCAGATTCTAGTGTAGAGGTGGTTTAAAACATTTTCTGTTTTTTTCTCGTCCGATCATTTTCCTGAAAGCGTATAATCGAATCACTTAATATCAGGTTTTGGAGCATGCCTTCTTCCTCTCATCCTTTGTTTTCCTGTATGTCTCCTACTATGCATGAGCGTATTGAACAGCAATGGCTTGGGCTGGCTGAGATCGCTCCATTTTTTACTTCTCTTGATGCCGAAAATCAGCGCTTAATCCAGTGGGTTTGGGCTTGCAGTGATTATTTTGCCCGTTATTGTCTGCGTCATCCTGCGGAGTTTGAACGAATCTGGTGTTCGGGACGCTTGCAAAAAAGGCACGATACAGCACTGTTTATGGCATATTTGAGCGAGGCATTTGCCGATATTGGTGATGAAGCCGTGCTGATGCGCCGTTTGCGAGAGGTGCGCAATGAAGTGATGATCTCTATTGCATGGAGGGACTTACGGGGTCTAGCGGATTTGGATGAGACCCTGTTGGCTACGTCCGATTTAGCAGATGGTTTGACCGGGCAGGCTCTTGATTGGTTGTACGCTGAGCAATGCACACTCCCTGCGGGAACGCCTTTGGATGACAGGGGAGATCCGCAGCGGTTGGTGGTGCTAGGTCTGGGTAAGTTAGGTGGGCGGGAATTAAATTTTTCATCTGATATTGATTTGATGTTTGCTTTTGTTTCCAAGGGCAACACCAGTGGTACACATGCGATAAGCAATGAATCCTTTTTTAAGCTGCTGGGCCAACGTTTAATTAAGGTATTGAATACGCCCACCGTAGATGGCTTTGTGTTTCGTGTTGATATGCGCCTTCGCCCTTTTGGTGACAGTGGTGCGCTAGCCACTTCATTTGGTGCGATGGAAGATTACTATCAAATTCATGGCCGCGAATGGGAGCGTTATGCGTTGATTAAGGCGCGGGTAATAGCGGGTGATAACGTGGCAGGGAATGCATTGCTGGCACGGTTGCGGGGCTTTATTTACCGGCGTTATCTTGATTATGGATCGATTGAATAATTACGTGAGATGAAAATATTGATCAGCCAGGAGGCGGCGCGTAAGGGATTCGATGAACATCTTAAACTGGGGCCGGGTGGCATCCGCGAAATTGAATTTATTGCTCAGTTATTCCAATTAATTCACGGTGGCCGTGATCGGCACTTGCGTCGCAGTAGTTTGCAACCGGTGTTGAGATACCTCTGGGAACGAGCGTTACTACCTGAGCACACTGTCGATGAATTAACGGAGGCGTATCGCTTTTTGCGTCGTGCAGAGAATCATCTGCAAATGATGGATGATCGACAAGTGCACCGCTTACCGGAGAATGAAACGGATCGATGCCGATTGGCTAGCAGCCTTGGATATCAAGATTGGGCGGGGTTTTATGTGGATCTTGAGAGTCATCGGCAACGTGTGGTCGGATATTTTCAGCAGGTTTTTGCAGCACCGCAATTGGAGGAACCCTCTGGTGATACACAGCAGGCGCGGTTTGCTGTTGTGTGGCGGCTTATTAACGATAAAAGCCTCGATCATGTGAGTGTCCTTCGAGAGCTTGGTTTTGCCGAATCGGAGTCCAGTTTTAGGGAATTGCAGGTATTTTCAAAGGATCGCCGTATCCTAAGTTTGAGTGTGCAAGGTCGGCAAAGACTTGATCGATTAATGCCACTGTTGTTATCGGCGGTTAGCGAGTATGAGCAGGCTGGGTCTGTGCTGCGGCGTTTATTGGATTTGCTTATCAGTATTGTGGGGCGGACTGCTTACTTGTCTTTATTGGGTGAGCAGCCGATGGTGTTATCACAGTTGATTCGTTTATGTGCCGCCAGTCCTTGGCTTGCGGAGTATCTGACCCGCTATCCTATTTTATTGGATGAATTGATCGATCCTAATGCGCTGTATTCTCCTCCTGATCGTGAGCATTTACAGGCTGAATTAGCACGCGAGTTTTCCCGTCTCGACCTGGGAGACCAAGAACAGGTGATGGATCGTCTGCGCTATTTCAAGCAGGCGCAAACGTTGCGGGTAGCCGCTGCGGATATTGTAGGTGCCTTGCCGGTGACCCGAGTGAGCGACCATCTCACCTGGCTGGCTGAAGTGATCTTGGAAAAGGTGTTCGAGACAGCGTGGGAGACGCTTGTGATTCGTTATGGTGAGCCGGAATACCATCAGAATGGAAAACGATTGCCCGCAGGTTTTATTATTGTTGCGTATGGGAAGCTGGGTGGTATCGAACTGAGTTATGGTTCGGATCTGGATCTTGTATTTATCCATGATTCTCAGGGTTCTGAGCAAATCACCAGTGGAGAAAAAAGTGTTGCTAATAGGGTCTTCTTTACGCGTTTGGCCCAGCGTATTATCCATTTACTTTCTGTACTGACACCGGCGGGCGCGTTGTATGAGATTGATATGAGGCTGAGACCTAGCGGTCGTTCTGGCCTGATGGTCAGCAGTTTACAGGCGTTCAAACAATATCAGCGCGAGAGTGCGTGGGTTTGGGAGCAGCAGGCTTTGGTTCGAGCACGGCCGATAGCAGGAGCCCGCGTGCTTGCAGAGCAGTTCATAGGCATTCGCAGTGACGTTTTGTGTCGAAAGCGTGATGCCAAAGGTCTTGCAACCGACGTTCGTGGAATGCGTGATAAAATGTGGCAAGGGGCGGGTGGTCGTTCTATGGGCAAATTTAATTTAAAGAAATCTCCAGGTGGTATCACCGACATTGAATTTATGGTGCAATACCTCGTTTTACTGCATGCTCATCGGTACCCGCAGCTTTGTCGTTGTACAGATAACACGCGTATTCTTGAAGAGATAGTAAACTGTGGGATTGCGAGTGCTGAAACAATGCGGCCACTGGTGCGCATCTATCAACAAATGCGAGATGAGATTCATCGGCGTTTGTTGTTGGGTATACCCGTTGAGGTGCAGGAGAGTGCGTTTCATAACGAACGCATGTTTGTTCAGCAATGTTGGCAAAAGCTATTAAAAAAATAGCGGTAACGTATCAATGAATTATGTGATTTAGTTGTTGTTAGGGAGTTTGTTATTGTTTGGCGCAAGTAATTCTTACTTTTTAAATTATTAACGAATTGGAGACGATGAAATGTCCATGGCTGATCGTGATGGCCTGATCTGGCTCGATGGTGAAATGTTACCTTGGCGCGAAGCCAAAGTGCATGTTTTAACCCATACGCTGCATTATGGTATGGGTGTGTTTGAAGGTGTGCGTGCTTATGCTGCGAATCAAGGTACGGCTATTTTTCTCCTTGAGGATCATAGTACCCGCTTGATTAACTCAGGCAAGATTCTACGTATGCCAGTACCTTACGATAAGGCAATGTTAAACGACGTGCAGTGTCAGGTCGTGCGGGAGAATAACTTACAATCGGCCTACATCCGGCCCATGTGTTTTTATGGCTCTGAGGGGATGGGGTTACGTGCAGATAACCTGAAGGTTCATTGCATGGTTGCAGCCTGGGAGTGGGGTGCTTATCTTGGTGCGGAAAATTTGGAGAATGGGATTCGTATCAAGACATCCTCCTACACTCGCCATCACGTTAATATAACGATGTGCAAGGCTAAGGCAAATGGTAACTACATTAATTCTATGTTGGCATTGCAAGAAGCATTGACTGATGGCTATGACGAGGCGATGTTATTAGACAATGAAGGTTATGTAGCAGAAGGAAGTGGCGAAAATATTTTTATCGTGCGTGATGGCGTGATCTTTACACCAGACCTCACCTCTGCCTTGGATGGAATTACGCGCAAAACACTGTTTCAATTGGCAGCAGATATCGGCATAGAGATCCGAGAGAAACGTATCACTCGTGATGAAGTGTATATTGCTGATGAGGCATTTTTTAGCGGTACTGCGGCGGAAGTAACGCCGATTCGTGAGGTTGATAATCGCAGTATTGGTAACGGTGGTCGCGGGCCGATTACCGAGAAATTACAAACCCTGTATTTTGATGCAGTCCACGGACGCCTTGAAAAATATCATGACTGGCTTACTCCGGTAGCATAAGCCGCAAACCACTTATTTAAAAACCTCTATCAATTGAACCTATGACCTACTTCCTGTAGGTCATAGAGGCGCTAAAGCGGCAAACGTTGTTGTTTTAGAAAAGCTATTTCCTTTTAATAGCTTCCCTCTTTGTTTTATCCACATAGCCGTTATTAACCTCAGTTGAATCGAGAAAGTCCACACCAGCTTTTGTTCCATCATCGTGTACACCCATCATCCATACCATAGTCTGACAGTCTCTAGGTTAAAGATCGTCAGGCATTTGCCGATAGAACCGGTATTCATTACGTTTTATGTAAAGGGATTAGAACTAAAGTAAGTTTTGGATTGTGCGAAAAGGAATTATTCATGGGCGATAAGCGAGCATAATAAAATGAGAAATAAGCTTTTGGAGCGGGAGCGGCCACTTATTTTAGTCGTTAGTGATAGTTTGCTGGAACGTGGCGATATTGAGAGTGCATTGCAAGCTGAAGGTTACGATGTCATTAGTGCAGAAGATGGTTCTCAAGCGCTAGGGCTGGCTGTAGAGCATTTACCCAGTATGATAGTAATGGAAGTGATTATTCCCGGAATGGATGGCTATGAGAGCTGTGCTGCAATTAGAAAGCATGAACATCAGCTCAACGTGCCGGTGTTAATGCTTACTGAGCTTGACGATATAACATCGATTGAAAAGTCCTTTGATGCTGGTGCTACTGATTTTATTGTTAAGCCCGTCAATATGCCAATTTTTATGCAGCGAATTCGTTATGGTTTAAGGACGCGTGAAACAAACCTCGAACTTTACCGAAATCAGCTTCGTTTAGCGCACGCTCATAAAGTTGCTAAGTTAGGTTATTGGGATTGGGATATTGTGGCAGATAATTTATTCTGGTCAAAAGAAGTCTTTGATATATTATCAGTAAGACCTGAAAAATTTGGCAAGAAATACGAAAATTTTTTAGAACGTGTCCATCAGGATGACCTGGATAAAGTCAAGAGCGCTACTCATGAGTCGTTAACTCGCGGTGTTCCTTTGAGTGTTGAGCATAGAGTCATACGGGATGACCGAGAGATTCAAGTGGTACATCAGCATGCTGAACTCATAAAAAATGAGAGAGGCCATGTTGTTCGTATGCTAGGTATTGTGCAAGATATTACAGAAAGGCATCTTGCTCAGGCTCAAGTGGAGCACCAGGCTTTTTACGATAGTCTTACCGAGCTTCCAAACCGAACTCTGTTTTATGATCGCATGGATCATGCGCTTAAGGTGACTAGACGTCGGGAAAGCGAAGTGGCAATTTTTCTAATTGATCTTGATCGATTTAAGAATATTAATGATTCTTTAGGACATGACGTGGGTGATGGTTTATTAAAGTCGGTATCTAAAGGGTTAGCGAGTGTTATACGAGAAGAGGATACTCTCGCGAGACTAGGGGGGGATGAGTTTGCACTTATTATTGAGGGCGTATTATCTTCCGACGCGGTTATGATTGTTGCGGATAAACTCATAGCTGTTTTGTCAAACGCTCAATATATAATGGGCAACGAATTGATAAGCACGGGAAGTATCGGCGTTACTATTTCGTCGCCAGAATCTAGAGATAAAGAAGTACTGGTTAAGCAAGCTGATTTAGCTATGTATCAGGCGAAGGAAAGTGGTGGCAATAGGTTTTGTTTCTATAGTGCGGAAATGAAATCTAGAGCACATCAGTCTCTTATTCTTGAAAAGGAGCTACGTCAGGCACTAGAGCGAGATCAGCTTGTTGTTTATTACCAACCCAAAGTGAGTGTCAGATCAGGAAAAATAAAGGGAATGGAAGCGTTAGTTCGATGGAAGCATCCTGAGAAAGGGCTTGTGCCTCCCTTTGATTTTATTCCTATCGCCGAAGAAACAGGACTGATTGTGCCAATTGGCCGTTGGATTCTTAAGGAAGCTTGTAACCAAACGATTCAATGGCAAAAAAAAGGATTTACAGATCTTGTGGTAAGCGTCAATGTTTCTGCTAAGCAATTTCATCACCACGGGTATGTCGATGAGGTTAGGAATGCACTAGAAAATAGCGGTATTTCTTCGCGTTTTGTAGACTTGGAAGTGACAGAAAGCTGCACTATGAATAATGTAGAATCAGCTATTCGAATATTGGATGCCTTTAGAAAAATGGGGATTCGAATTTCGATGGATGATTTTGGCACTGGCTATTCCTCTTTAAGCTTTCTCGACCAACTTCCGTTGGATACCTTGAAAGTTGATCGCGCATTTATAAAAGATATCAATCGGCAAGGAAAAAACGGTGAGTTGGCGAGAATGATTATTACCATGGCAAGGAGCTTACGGCTGAGAGTTGTTGCGGAAGGTATTGAGACGGCAGACCATTTGGAATTTTTAAAGACGAATGGTTGTGATGAATATCAAGGATATTATTTTAGCCCTCCTGTGCCTGCGAGCGATTTTGAAGCATTATTGGTAGAAAATGACCACTCATATTTGGGGGGAGTAGCTGATTTACGGATAGGGGGTAGCTCTATTACTTGTGGTGTGGATAAGGGGTGTAATTGATAGTTCCCTAGGCTTTCAAAAAAGGATTATTTTGTCTTTCTTGGCCGAAACTTGACATTGGCCCGTGCCCAGGAATGAAGTCAACCTCATCGCCTAGAGGGAAAAGGCGTTCTTGAATTGAATGGATTAGGTTTTCATGATTGCCTTGAGGGAAATCGGTGCGTCCGATAGAGCCAGCAAAAAGTACGTCTCCTACGATTGCGAGCTTATCTGTAGGTGAATAATAAATAATATGGCCTGGTGTATGGCCGGGGCAATGCAGAACATTGAGTGTTGTTTCTCCTACTTGAATTTGTTCCCCTTGTTTCAACCAGTGGTCTGGAGTGAACGTCTTGGCTGGGGGGAAACCGAACATCTCGGCTTGTTGAGGGAGAGCATCAATCCAGAATTGGTCGTCTCGATGGGGGCCAAGAATGGGAATTTGATACTTTTCAGCGAGATCTGCCACTGCACCCACATGATCAAGGTGAGCATGGGTCACCAGTATTTTTTGGGGTGAAACCCCCGCTTCATTGATCGCGGCTTCTATGAGTGGGATATCACCACCCGGATCGATAATGGCGGCTGCAGACGTTTTTTCGCAGTAGATTAGGCTGCAGTTTTGTTCGAATGGTGTGACTGAAATAATTTTATAGCGCATGCTCTATGGTAGAGGATGGTAGCTCACCAGTTCCATAAAAAATTTGGTGCCTTTTTCGCTGTGGGTGATGTAGACGGGAAGGTAGTTTAGCTTTGGAGCTAGGCATAAAGCGGTTGCACGTTTGTCGGATTGATGCCCACGGTGATATTCAGTGCACTCAAATTTTCCAGCGGGTACCTTTACCTTCCTATTTCCTGCTTGTTCGAAGGTATAGGTTTTAAGTACGCCTTTGTCTACGATGTGGTAGCTGATGGGGTTTAGTGGGTTTGTTGCTGCGTCACGCATGAGCACGATCTCAATGGAAGCGCGATCCAGTACTCCGCTGGGTACTATTAATTCATAGTTTTTCCCCCGATGTTGGCCACTGGCTTTGTTGCCTTTTATATTAATTGAAGTCCGGCGGGATTTCTTTTTACGGGCCAGGTGGTAGTCGTAAGTATTTAAGATGAGTTTGTCTTTCCGAACCTCTCCAGTACTGACTTCTGTAATGATATCTTTGCGAAATATGGAGAGTAGGCCTTTGGTGACCGTTCTTTTTTCGTAGCGATATTGATTGTCGTGGTAACGTAGCGAGACGTTGACTTGTCCTAGCGTCATGCCCGCTTTACGCGCCACGTAAACCGCATTAAAGGCGCTGGGGAGGGCGGCCGATAGAGTATTGGATATGCTGAATAGGCAGAGCAAGAGCGCCGTGGACAGAGGTTTATTCATGTATAGTAGCTCTAAATATGGTATCTGCTAAGTGTAATCGATTTAGGTTAATGTGGGTGACATAACATCTCAAGTTTCATAGACAGGGGGATGTCCTTTGGGGCGCGTTTTAAAGCGCCGGTGCATCCACAAGTACTGTGCAGGGTACTTGCGTACGACCTTTTCGATAGTGGTATTTACGCGTTGGGCATCCACGACATCATCACCGCTGGGGTAGTCTTTCCAGGCGGGTAAAATGCGAATCTCAAAGCCTTTACCATTGTCGAGGTGAATGGGAAAGTAAGGGACGACAGCCGCACCAGTTTTGGCTGCGATTCGGGCGGTGACGGTGAGAGTGGCGGTAGGCACGCCGAAAAAATCAGCAAAGACGCTTTGCTTAAGACCAAAGTCTTGATCGGGTGCATACCAGCTAGGCATATTTTCTTGAAGCCCACGTACGAAACTGCGGATATCTCGATGTTTAAATAAACGATGCGCCTGTTGCTCTCGGCCACGTACCATCATTGTATTGATGAGCAGGTTGTGAGCGGGTTTGTACATGACCTGCAAAGGATTGTCGGTGTTAGCGAGCGCCAGCCCGATTATTTTTCCGCCAAGATCTGTGGAGGTCATATGCCCGCTCAGGAGAATCACGCCCTTACGTTGTTGTAAGGCTTTTTCGAGGTGGTGCATACCGACGATTCTTCCCAGTTTCGGTAAGCGAGCAGGGTTTCCCCACCAAGATAGACCGGTTTCCAGGACGGCAAGCCCCATATACTTAAAGTTATCATGCAGCAATTGCTGACGTTTTGCAGGTGAATACTCCGGGAAGCATAGCCGTAGGTTGGTGTCAGCGATCTTTCTACGTTTTTTAGTAACGTGGTACATCAGCCACCCTAAACTTCTTCCTAGAGCAACCCGTCCACGCCATGGCAACTGAATACTGAGGTAGAGAAGCCCTAAGCCTAGCCAAGTTGGCCAGTATCTAGGTCGCAGCGTTTCAAAGGGGA
>JAULBP010110140.1:0-10101 GCA_032355345.1 Lepetodrilus pustulosus | reverse complement strand
CAAGTAATATTGCATGATTAAATCTTCATAACATGTATTCCTCACGTATGGGTGAAAGATTCCCACTGTGACGTAAAACAATAGTTCACTTACATCACACATGAAAGATGCCTGCTATCATGCAAACAATGAAGCAATGTTGTGTATGTTATGCATCCAGAACTTGAACTCTATCCTGATGGAACCAGACCAGCAAATAGCAGGCTTGATACTGGAGGAGGTATACCCTAGGCCTCTCTAAGCCATTTTAGTGCTAAAACCAGGAATAGGCCAGTAGGCCATGTCTTCTTAGCGCTAAAACACAGAAAGCACTCTCAGAGGTTTTCTATACTGCCTTGTGTGTCGATGGCATGGATACTAAAAAAAAGTGTGAACTCGTGTTTTTTCTAGTATTTATTCCTTGTCTTGACTATAGCAACTATAGTGTTAACAAACATGCTAAAACATTCCTCAAGTTTTTTTTAGTTCATCATCTAATAATCTGCTGCTTTTCCGACAGTTTTCCAGCTTTTCAGATCTAGCTCTGGTCCCAGATGGGCTTTGTTTGCGTGAGGTAACACTAGTTCAATGTAGTGAACGTACACGAAAAATACATCCTCTTTAGCTCTCTGTAGTAGATATATTTGAGAAATATACACATACCCACACTTGTACACAGTAGTGCGACTATTTAGGAAATGTACACCCCACACAATATATATGTAGATGTTGTATTGTAGAATCTCTTGTAGCAATGCTTCACCTTTCTCTCTGCCTCGTGATCTATACCTTGCATATGGGCCTCTTTTCCCCATGGTATACAGTATATTCAATTCACTGGCTTGTCAAAGATTTCACAGGCTTGTCAAAGATTTTACAGGCTTGTCAAAGGTTGCCCTGTGGTCAGTGTTAGAAAAATGCGTCGAGCCCCAGTCTGATGGATTCACTGAAGAAAAGGGAGTTTCTTGTTGTTACCGGGCCTTTGGGCTGGAGCTGTATTGGCCAGGATACTGACATTATTATGGGAGAACTAGACCTAATGTACTTGTTTTAGGAGGAGTTTTCTCGAAGGATCATAAGCTGCTAAAGCTGCTGGTTCTGACCAGCGGGTTATTTTTAAGACGTGAAATGCTTAAGATGACTTTCGTTCTCAGGAGGGGTGTTCAAGTTATCTGAAGATTATCTCACCTATCAACAGTTTAATTCTGAATAGATTTGGCATGTAGTACATACATTTACATACCTAGGTCACCAATATTGGTATCGACCAAAGGCAATTGTGATATTGCAAAGTTTGAGGTGAAAATGCTTCTTAGAAGCTGGACATCTATATGCTGTGAAGATAAGGAAATTAATGCCACATGATCAGTTCGTGTTCGAATTAGACAGATCCTGGGGTCATTTGAAATTCTATGTTAAAGGTATCAATGGGACACCCAGCAAATTAAAGTTGTGATGTTAGAAAGCGAATATAAACCCCATTAAAAAAACCAACCCAACACAGATTTGATGACAATTAACCTTCGGCTTATTGAGAAGGACCCTTATTATTTTGTGAGTTTCTGACACTGCCAGTGATAGCCAGTTGTAATCTATGCTTGTTCCTGTCTCTCAGGAGATGTCTAGCCACTACGGACAGACGGGACACAGGAAGGTATTGATGACCCGTGTGTAGCCGAAATGTGGTGGACACCTAAACCTATTTGTTTTCCCAAATGCATGGAGTCCATTGTCTAAGTAGATTGCCAGTAATTGAATTGTAGATCAGTTGTGTTCGCTTATCGAGCTTTCTGTGTGTTCAGCTGTGGGTTTCAAGCATGGTTTTAAATTTGCTTTCAGCCTTGTTTTCTCATTTGTATATGATAATTGGAATTTGTAAGCATTATTTCAAAGGATAGCCTTACGAGACTTTAAAAACAACTTCATTTTAAGATTTGGATGTTTATTAGCCAGAGGATTCATTTGATCACTAATTTCATCTAGGGTGTCTGTTTTCCAAGTGTTCACAGCATTGTTTATGAGAAGGAATATGGTACTGAATGTTGCCTGTTAATGCATTTGCAACCCTCAAAGTAATGGTGATGTGTCATAGTATGTCGTGTACTGTTTCATGCTCTTCATGGCATTAGCAGGTCTCAACATTCCATCAAGATTGTCATACATCTCCACATGGTGGCATCTACATCGTTAATTACATCTTCACCTACTTCTTCAACTGTGTATGTCTTCACCTACATCTTTGCCTACATCTTCACCTACAGTCATTTCTTCACCTAGATATTTGCCTACATGTGCACCTGCTTTAATGTCTTCACATACATCTTCACCTACATCTTTGCCTACATCTTCACCTATGGTCATTTCTTCACCTAGATATTACCTACATGTTCACCTGCTTTAATGTCTTCACATACATCTTCAACTACATCTTTTCCTACATTTTCATTTATCTACATCTGCAGCTATGTGTATTTCTTCAAATACATCTTCACCTACATCTTCACCTACATTGTATGTCTTCACACCAGCAACGTCACTGCTTCACGTTTCCAAAGACACCATGCTATTAATGTGGGTTGTGTTTTTGTTTCAGCTACTAACATTCGTACCTGATTTTACACCTTGTTGGATTGCAGCACTAACCTGCTAACGTATCATAGTTTTTGGCTGTAGTGTATTTTGCTTACATTTTGCCATCTTTTCTTTTCCTTCATCTCGCATTTCCTCCCCCACCGTTTGACGCTGGCCTGCGTCGCGCTGTTTGTGACGATTGCCGCCATTTTGCTTGTAGACCATCGTCATGAGCAACATGGCTGAGAAATACGAGGACTGGGAGGTATATAGCAACCATCGTCATGGCAACAATATTATTGCTGCACCAATGAGATAAGATGTAGTCATGATTATTCTTGTTTTCATTATTCATATAATGATAATCAAATTATATTTATCAATGTTGAAATGATTTGGTCAGTTTTGGTATTGTTGCCATTATTATGCTTAAAAAAAATAATATGTTTCATATGTAATATAATAAGTATTTCATCTGTCAATCATCTGGTAGGTAAAATTATACCTAACGTTTCAATGATAGCTTTAATAAGGAACATCAAGATCATATTGTGAAGTTTTATTAATTTCTATGATGTGGTGGGGCAGTGCTAAGGCTTACTTCTGAGCAAGGGGCATTGCTGCGTTGTTCAAATTAACTCCACTGATATATTTGACAAGGCTTTGCATATCTATCCACTTTTCCCAAATCCAATGAATACTCACTGACATGCAATTCCAACCTTGTCCGTTTCAGGTGTACACAGTATTGCGTAGAGTGAGATCATACAAGCAAATTATATATTTGTGATTGTGTCCCATTTTGCATCCTTGTTGTTCCTGTTTTAATCTTGGCTAGTGATAATTAATGTCCTTAAATTTATCTTGCCAATGAATATCTTGATGTTATATGAATGAAAACATTACTTTAGAAACTGACAGTGTCATAATAACTGGAATAAAGTAGTTTGCATCATTTAACACTTTAGATGACATGACATTTAGTACTGTTTGACCATGACCTGATATGACCCAACAGTTATTTTGTCCTTTACCTGACCTTGACATTTATTATAGCCTTGACCTGAAATGACATATTATGGGTGAAAGATTCCCACAGCTATGATCACTCATTCACTCACTCATTCAAACATATGACCTTGACCTGACCACACATGACCTATTGACCTGACCTGGAATTTGTTATGGCTTGATCTTGCCGTACTTATTTTATCAAAAACTTGCAATTATTATGGTTAAGTAAATTGACGTGATTATTGACTTCATGGTACCGATGTAATAGCATGTCTGGTGGCAAATCTATTTGAATGATCTTCTCGACATGTATTGTTCATATAGCTGCATGCCATCTATATGAATGCTGAATTCTGGACCATGATTTTAATATTCAATATTTTCAATATTAATTTTCAAGTTATTTCTTTGAAATTTTATAATCTTTCTGAAGAAATTCTTCTAATATTACAGTATATAAATCTTTGACTGTACTATCATTTCTGCAAGATTGAAGATATATTTTTTTGCTAGAGATTTCATTGCTATTTGTCTGACATTTTAGTATTAATCATACAAGCACAAATGGAGCTACAATATACACACTGACATGACTTAGTGTCTTACTACACTTAGTGTGACTAAATAGGTGCAAGAATATAGTCCTAGTAGTCGATCAATCCTTCCCCAATCCTCCCACCCCCTGTTGTAACTTAGTGTCCAATATTAATTTTGTCGCCATGGTGATGTCCCACAAACTTCCTTTCGTCATTCATTCAGATTCATCTGCTTGAATAGTTTTAACAACTCACACTATTTTTTTTAAGCCATCACCATTTTATTTGCAAATTGAATCTTGTTGTTACTTGTAATGTTACTTTTCGTAATTGTGCTCATGCTTTTCTTTTGCTATACATTGCTGAAAAATAATTGTTGCAGTATGCTTTAAGCAATAGTTCATTTGTTCTTGTTGGAAAAGCAGTTGTTTATGCATCTGGGCGCAATAGTAATGTATTTTTAAAAGAGAATTTAAACAAGATATGTTTTTAAATTAATTTCTGAAACCACACTATTGTTACAAACACTCATACACTGGTTATGTTTGTAATGCCTTTAGCTAATGCTTGCATATAAAGGCATGTTAATTTGAATGCCAGATTGTTTATCCTAATCTATTCTCGGGGTATAAGAACCTCCAAGATATTTTATTTTAATTGTATTGCCAGAGACCTTGAGTATATATAATTTCTTATAGAATGACATTGAATTTTATAAACTAGTCCTTTCAAAGACATTTTATGGCAATCTTTTACATTTTATTTTTATTCATTTTTATTCATTTTTAAAAAACAATTCTTTTTAGAGTATCCTAGCAATTTTTCAACATAATATTTAAGAAATAAATAATTAAAATAATATAAAATAGTTGCTACAAAATGTCTTTGATGACTACAATAGCAGTACAGTATCATGAGTGCCGTGTGCATCCCTTAGATATCATGGGTGATAGAATATGTCTGTCTGCCTGTCTGTCTGTCTGTTTCTTGGTCTTTCATTCGGTCCTGTTTCTGTGGATGCTATTGTTGGAGAGGGGTTCTTATCTCCTGTTTGCTGCATGCTATGATTGACAACCTATGCATGTCTGCATTGATTAATATTTCAGCTGGGAATTATTTAATTTACCTGGAAATCAAGGCTGCAGCAATTGCAGATATTATACATGTTATAGTGTAGATAATGTTTTATTAACGAGATTAATGTCAGAATCATCATTTATCATGCTTACCAGTATATTTGCATATTGATAATTGTATTTGAAATGTATACGTTTACCAGAAAGCTTTCATGTATTTATTTATCTCGGTTGTGTTCATTTTTGGTAATACTTCTCCACTATTCTGTCACAATAGTTTCTCTTGGTGTCTGTTTAAGCACATTTACACAATTGATTTTCTATCCTAATCTGATCATTGATATCTTAAAGCTATTTTCGTTTAAAGAAATAGGACAAAAGCATACATGTATCATTGGATATTACCATTTTTTGTGTGTAGATGTAGTCATTGTGTGCATTTCTTTGTAGAGCCCGGTTCAGTCGTTTTCGTCGCGGGTGTGGAATTCAGTGACTGGGTGCTTCAAGAAATTTCTGTCTCCCTTTGAGCTGGATGAAATCGCTGTGCCGCCTGAGAAGCGACGATACACCTGTCCATACAGCAGAAACAAGAAATACCTGTAGGTTATCTCCCATGAAGCGAATGTGGATGTAAAAGAATAGTCCATTTATGAAGCATTTATCTCCATCCTAATGTATGCTCGAAGCCCTAAGCGCAACGTTATTACTTACCCCGGTCAATGGATCGCTGTGCGCTCATTTAACCTTCTAATCTCCCTGGGGAACATCCAACGTAAGCAGCCGTTTCATGTGCTAGGTTAATCTTCACACATTCCATCTCTTCCTACTGGGTACCCATTTTACAGCTGGGTTGACTGAAGCAGTGTGGATCTAAGCACTTTGCACAAGAGTACTGCATGGTAGCTTCTGTTAGACTCGAATCTGGGACCTCCGGGATTTAAGGCAACCATGCTACCTATAGACCACCACGTGACAATTTAATTATTTATGGAAATGGTGTAAAGGAGACTATCCAATATTTCAGGTTTGAGCTGGATGAGATGGGTGAGCTGAATTTCTCCAATGCCATGAGGAGCTGGCTAGTGGACTACATTCTCAGGAGGAAAGCGTTCAAGAAGGATGAGGACAAGGCATTCTCATTCGGTGAGGTCAATGGATTAACCTTTCCCATGCTATAGTATTGTTACAGGTTACTTGTAATTTGTATCTAATGTGTCGTATCCATTTCGTCAAATAATTTTCTCATTTCTATTTCATTCAGGTTTGAAGAAGATGTTATCTGATGATTTCTATAGTGCTGCTTTTCCTTTACACGAGGTGAGAGTTATCTTCCCTTTCACAATGTTTAAGTAACTATTGAGGTTAGTCTGAGATTTCATGCTTATCAACAAGAGACAAATGCACAATTCTGAAGAAAGAAATTCAGTTCTATAAAGTTATAACAATAGTTATCTTTTAGTGGATATGAGAGCTTTGAGAAACACATATCAGACTTTGGAAACTGAATGGACCGGATTTCAAAGTTGGCCTTACTTCAATATCCGCTGAAGTTAACTTTCAATTTTGGTCATTTAACATGGCCAGTTTCATATTTCACATTATCTCAACTATCTATTTAGCAAGTTTCTTGTATACATTATTATTTTCAAAAAAATTATCAATATTTTTAGGGTCACTGGAAGAAGGGATCAGCCAACAATAGCAGGAAGTTGCTGTACGACTACTGGGCTGGAAGAACAGCATTTCTCAAGTTCCAGCCTCAAGACAGAATTAGGTAGATTCTATGACAATATTGTAGTTGCTTGCAGGTTAGAAATAATGGACTGCGTCCATGGCTTAATGGTTAGAGCATCGGCCCGAAGTGGGAAAGATTGTGAGTTCAATCCCTGGTCGCGCCATATCAAATGACGTTAAAGGATGGTACTTGTTGTTCCCCTGCTTGGCTCTCAGCAAATAAGGGGCAAAGCAAGGACTGTTTGGCTCTGAATCGTATACTGAGTCTGAGTGTAGTGCCATTGTTCTATCTGTGGCATGATATTCCAGACTAGTACAAGCAATATATATGTATGCAAGCCATGTCATGAGTGAAAGAATCTTGAATGTGCCTTTAAACCCTGAATCAACAAGAAGAATAATAATGTACTCATTTCCAATTGCACTAAATCCACTCCCTAATATGTACTCATCGTGTATCACCAGAACATTATTCATATGATTTGTCTTGGCTGAGTGAATCTTTTAGCCAGTGCAATTTTTATTTATTCAGCTATCTATCAATTACCCACACATTCGTTTTCCATATATTATTTTCGATCACAAACTATTTACTTTAATTACAGAGGCTGATGTTTTTCATCATTTCAGGACATATTTTGGTGAGAAGATTGGGATGTATTTCGCCTGGCTTGGTTTCTATACAACAATGCTGGTGCCAGCATCCGTCGTGGGTATCGCTGTCTTCATCTACGGCTGTGTCATCATGTATACTAATGAAGTCACGTGAGTAGCTCTAGAATTTGGTGTGCCAATAACGTCGCATGAAATTGAGGAGGTGGTAGTGAAATAATAGCCAATAAAACTTTATGCCCAACAGTGCCATTAATTAATTTTTCTGCATTAGCTTTTTCTTTATTTCCATAAGTATTTACATTAGTTTGAAATTCAGAAAAATTATCAGGGGGTCATTTTCCATAGGCCCAATGTTAATGCTAAAATCTGCAATTTTCAGGGGTTCAAAGATTATTAAAATGTAAACAACCAAGAGAAATATTCCACAAAAGGATATTGATACCTTTAACATAGCAAATTTTCAAATGACCCCAGGACTCCCTCTATTTCGATCACTGTATCTTATCTTTTGGTACAGGGCTCTGTATGTACAGGGGCAAGTTAAATTTCACTTCAGGCAACATATTTTTTAACATATAACTTGCCCTGACTAGCCTTGCAGGCAAGTAATAATTCAAAATGTTAGTCTGGAGCCCTGTGGTATATCCTTTTGTGGAATATTTCTCTTGGTTGTTTACATTTTAATAATCTTTGTTTCATTATTAATTGTGGTGGGTGTTGGAACAATGGTACAACATATCAATCAATCATGAGCATTTCTAGCTAAATTCTAGTAGTATTGCATTGCCAGTATTTAATTTTGCTGGCACCCTATTTTCAAAGGACTGAGATCTGTGATCCGAAAAACAACTTCACGATGTGTCCGCTGTGTGACACACAATGTCCGTACTGGAAGCTCCACGAGGCCTGCACTCACGCGGCGATCAGTCGCATCTTCGACAACGGTGCCACCGTATTCTTTGCCATCTTCATGTCGTTATGGGGTGAGAAGTTCTGTCATTGCAGATAATTAATTAACATGCAGGAGCCCATCATCAATGTTCTCAAAAGTGTTATTTTAAAAGATGTACAATTATCCAAGTTTCAAGAAAAGATGGTACCAAATTTCAACAATAAAAAAAGAATTATACGAAAACATTTGGTAAAATATTCCCACTGGGACATGGAAGCACTATTGCAATAAAGTCAAACTAAACAAATATTCTGCATACATTATTATCACATACATGTATTAGTTGAAAGATACCCGCTGTTGAACAACACAAAAATTCACTCAATCTGCATACTTTAATTAAATCAAATATTTGGCATATTTCAGGGACTTTGTTTCTGGAGTTCTGGAAACGGCGTGAAGCAACCATCCAATACAAGTGGGATCTTACCAACTTCGTATCTGAGGAGGTGAGAGGTTGTGTTTATATGGGCTGCGTTTCACGAGCTGGTCATACTGTAGTCCTGGCGTAAATCAGGTTTTGCACAATGCTTTTACTGTAGCCAGAAATAACAATCCTCCATTTATGCATGGACTTGGTGGGACCATTTTAGTGAAATTCGGCCAATGTCATTTCAGCCTATTACTGCAATCATTTATTGATTTGCAATTCTTGGTAACACATTCTTCTAGCTATTATTCCTTTAATTCAAGCGAATTGTAACAATTATCAACCATATCAAAGCTGTTGCGAACCAAAGATTTGTCAAGAGACTATCATTTACGGAATTAATTGTATTGTCATTTTCAAAGTTATTATTGTTTTACGTTCACTAAAATTGAAATAATATTGTTAAATTTATGCACAGGAACCTCCGCGCCCAGAATACCTGTCTCAACTTGAAGGCTGGCACACACTGAAGGTCAACCCAGTCACAGGGGTGTGTATTCTGAACAAGCTGTAGACTTTAGCATTGACAACAAGTCCACTTATACATGCTGTAATGCACTAGATAATGCTGAAATTTGTTATTAACTGGGTCAATGGATAAATGTGCACGCATTGTGGTGCAAACTGAATAGGAAAAATTATTATTACTAGTTGGTCGGAGTGGATGGTAGTGCCAAAGGCCCCTGGTTCAAATCCCATCCCGGGAGCCCATCATCAATCCTTGCGAATGTGGCAATCCTTGGTCTGTCACTAGTAGCCGGTGCTTGCAGGATTTCTGCAACATTCAGAGCTACAGATTTTGCAGGTTTCCTCCTGTCCTAAACTGATGCAAGTGAAAGAATTGTGAAAGCAATTCTATACCCCAATAATAATTACAACAAAAAAAGAGAATAAAATAGAATAAATCAAGGATCAGAGTGCACGCCATTGTGGAGCAAGGTGCATAGGATATGAAGTAATTTATTCCTGCTAATTGACTGAAGTTCAGGAGTGTCAATCATACCTGTTGATGTTGTATTTCAGATCAAGGAACCACACCTGCCTTTCTGGAGGAGACGATTTCCCATCTTTCTCTGCTCCTATTCCGTCATGCTCATTCTGGTGGGTACTAATTTTAATTTTAAAGGCATACAATCACGGTTGATAGACCTAGATAATGACCAAACGAATTTCAGTCTGAGACTATTTACGTTT
>JAULBP010110129.1:0-10102 GCA_032355345.1 Lepetodrilus pustulosus | reverse complement strand
GAAAGTAGTTCCATCTTTATCGCACTCCTGTTATTGCACTGCTGTTATTGCACTCTCAGGGCTATTTTATGTGATAAAAAAGCATATACAATTTCAAAAACGATTTTATTTTCTTATAAAAGTATGAACTGCATGGAATATAGCAATGTTAACTTTGTCAGATAAGTTTGTATTTGAAATGTTGTCCCAGGACCATCTGCATGTATGAAGCGGCATAACACCAAGGTAATAACTCCAACCATAGCCACGGAATTACATCATTGCCAAGTTGGAGTTACGATTGTGAGTTGCAACGTTTCATACAGGAGCAAATACGAATGCAGTCACATCCCGTTATAACGGTATTAAACCTTTAACCAATACAGATTTCTGAGTAATATATACTTTAATTCGATGAATGATTGATCCTATGATCCGGTTATTTCGATAGCAGGTCAGAATTTAACAAGACAGGAAGTCTCCGGTATAACGGGGTTCGACTATACCAGTCTTTAATACTCACAAACCAAGTAATGCAAAAGCATTTAATTAATCAGTTGTTGGCATGCAGAATCACAAAAGCGGCCAACAATATCTACTAATCCATGCCATCTAGAGCCTGTGATCAGAGGCAACGTCATCTGTCGAGTCGGATAAAAGGAGCGTATAGATGTTCCTTTTAGTATTGAGCCACAGAACACAGGGTCGAGACTATCAAGGGTTTACAATGTAAATATGTGCTCGTCTGGGTGTTCTAACGTTAATTATCACGTATTGTTCCGTAGGATGGCAGGGATTTGTAGTACCTTAGCACTTGCGACGTAGCCACGGACAAGCTGGCCATGTCAAATACTATATGGTGGATGGTGCAGTGATGACTTTTCTTTCGTCGCTGACTGCTTGTTATGATGTTTTATGATGTCATGATTGCACTTTAGAGCATGGAAACGGGTCAATACGATAATGATGGAAGTTAATGATGCCTGAGCTTACTTTGAAATAGGAATGCCTCAAATAATATATAAAAGGCAGACAATCACAGATTTAGTTGTTGTTTTGGGACCGAATGAGAGTTGCAGTTGCTAAGTACAAGCTCTTGGCATACATTGTATCGATCTTTATGCCCACAAATATAGTTTCACTGCCGCGGTCAGTGTGCACCTCATTGGATAATACTTAACTTTCCTCCTACTAAACGCAACTGGAAATGCCCCATTTATCAGTTATTAAAATATTCCACAAGGATTTATCTGTATAGCTTTTAACATAGAAAAACAATATACAGGGTGCTTGATATCAGGAGAATTGGAATTTCATCCTCTATAGCATATCCGAAACACGCAAAACTGGGGATTTTTTTTTTTTTCTTTCTGAAAATAACTTTGACAACCCAAAGCCATTCATATACTATGACATTGGCGTTCGTTCAGAGACTGTGCGCTCATTACCCCAAGATATCGGATGCCTCTTAATAATGTTTTAGAGCTCAACTACCGGGTAATATGTAATGACATAATCAGGTCTACCAATGAAATATCAGTGTAGCAATCAAACTAGATGCGTTGCTTTCGATGAGTTTGCATACCAACATGCAGTGTAGCAATATTATCCGATGAGTTAGCATACTATTTCAACAGTTCAACAATCGGAATGAGATGATTTGCAATCTCAGCATGCATGCGCAGTATCACCGAATGGACCTGTATGCTTAAATTATTTGTAGTAAAATATTCACACTTTATACGACTGTCATTGGGGCATCGTAGCCAGAAATGTTATTTAATGATATCGATCGTTCTTATGCATCTCATAGTACAGCTGTTACGAACAATAAACAGCTGTAATCGTTCCGTAAAACTTTCAGCTCTTCGACTCGAGATTTGTCCTGGATCGTGTCACGTTGACCTTTCCGTACATCAACATCTGATCAACGAAAAACGTTTACAATTAGACACCGGGTGTCAGATAGCAAACGTGTCGGATGACAGTTAATACGATCGTTCTATATCCATTTTTAATTCATCACTATATACAAATATGATGTTTAATGAAGCAATACTATTTTCTATTCTCCAAGCGAATGAGTGAATGTCATTTTCATTAGCTTCCTGAAACCTGGTTGTCCACATGTGCATTCACCAATGGACGTTTTTTGCCGTTTTTTAATCGCTAAATGTTAAAATAGTATGCGAACTCATCTTATTATATTGCTGTTTTATCATGTTGGTCTGAAAACTCATCGAATATCGAATACAAATCATCTAGTTTGATTGCTACACTGATATTTCATTTATATGCCTGATAATTACCGTATACTTGATAGCTTGGAATGTAAACGGGAACACATCACTGATGCAAGGCCATCATCGTGATCACTTTTGTTGTGAAAGGGTATTTTACAATCATGAAAGCATGAAGATGGCATTGCCTCGATATATGCCTTGAGGTTTACGTAAGCGTACATTGCCTGTACTACAATGGAAGTGTTGTACTCACACGACAAAGTCCGGTGAGAGTGTCCGCCATTTAGCTGTTAACAAGATTCATAATTGTCCGGAAGACAATAGAATGGCACCTAACAACATATTGAACTTTAGTGCAGTCTCTGACAGATAGACTCTATGTGTTATCGTTGTAGGAAATACATTCATGATTAGACGGTTACGACAACCTCTTCTGCCTGTGGCTGGAATGTAAATTCATTAAGTGTTCAGTCTACACGCTAGAGACGTATCACGCTGCGGTAATTTCCGAATATGAAGAGGAAATTCAGTTAGGTTGAGATAGTAGATTAATCTAGGAAAGGTAAGGTTTTCCGGTTTTTCATTAAAATACAAGATTATAATACGAACCTGGGTTACCAGAAAACAAATAAAAAAAATATAATTTTGCAAGTGTATATACATTCTTTTCTTTTTTGTTCAAAATAACGATGGATCAATATTTCTGATAGGTACACCTGCACCCACATATATGTGTCTATTACCTTCAGAAGACCATATAGACATTCAATTTCAAACCACGTCATGGAAAACTAAAGGGAGAAGTAATGTTATTGTTCACAATTATTGTACGATTACTGATTATGTTATTAGTCACATTCACTAACGGGATATTGGAAAGAAGTCATCTAGTGATGTCAATTTCTAACTGAATCAAATGTATCCCTCGACAATGTTATTATTCAAAAACACAGCTGCCAGTGTGGTTCATAGTAAATTTGTTGATTATTTTTCACGTATGTACAGTTTTTTCTGTCACGTATATTTCATTAAACAGCTAATCACTGCAGCTCCCGTTATATGCCCACACTAAAGTACTAAATGCCCTGTTTAATACAAGACGTGCCTATTGAGTTGTCTTTTCGTTAGACACGTATAATAGTTCTTAGACACAGTAATTAATACATTAGTTAACTTTAGAAAAAGACACCGTGACATGCTAATCCCATATTTTCTGTACAGGTAGTATTTTGTTCTATATCAAGCAGCTTAGTTTATAGTCATTTAAATCAATCCAATGAGGAACAAATAAGATAATTAAAGTATCGCCATAGCAACAAGAACTCGGAACATAATAATATGAAACCATGACGACATAGATGTATTCGTGGCGCTATTAAGAGGTCTAATTGTTTGGGGGACTTTTTTTCACACTGTATAAGTACGCGTATGTTTTCGTTCTATCGTGATGAAATACTTCTACGTTCCATTTGTAGCCTAATAATTTGAAACCGTGACAGATGTATTCGTGGTGCCACTACTATAAGAGACATATTTTTAGTACGTTTTCTTCACACTGTATAACTACGCATGCGTTGATTTCGTCCCTATCGTGATTAAATACTCCCACGTCCGATAAGACTGATCACGTACCAATCGTGGCCATGCACTACAATAATAAAGATCTGTCCCCCGGGAGATCAGTTCCGGTCAAGAAACAGAAGTTTCCGTTTAATTACGGAGTGGACATATATCATTTAGTCAGATTGCGATTGTAGTATTCAATGATGCGTACTGAGGCTATAGGAACAACATAATAAAAATCAGATCTGTTTTCGCTCCATACACATTTTGAAGTGTTTTTTTCACAGACTATAATGGATGTCCTAGTGTCGGAGCGTAACACTTCGGATATGATTTTAATGAGATTGCTATAGGAACACCTTTCGACATTGAAGTGTCTACAGTATCCAGAATACACCGTGATCAATTCAGCAATTGATTTCCATTGGATTATTAAGTTCTTGGTATTCAGGAATTGAACGTTGTATATCCAATTTTCCTCTCGGTGTAATACAATGACGGTTTAATTAAATTGTACTTGTGTCGATACACGAGACGTCCACATGCTCGTGCTGATACTGAATCATCTTGGTATATTTGAGTCATCTGTTATGATCTGACTCAGGGTAGGTTACTATTCCGGGCTTCGTTAGATCACATGGTCTACCTATATCCAAGGTAAAATTCCGTATACCCGATCATCTGTAGGCTTCAGTAGATGATGAGTAAAAGTACCAACGCACCTTAACTCACAAGAATGACATTACTGACCACTTTATAACTAGATCTCCTATAGTAAACGTTGATTGTTTCTGATAAAACTAAGTAATTCTTCACGCCAGTTCACACGATACAATTAAGAGGAAAGTGAAGTAGAATCGAATGCGATACAGTTAGGCTTTTTATGATCCGGTAGCAAAATGTACGCCTACGTCTCTAAATATTGACGGATATGTGGCGGTACACACGAAGGAGACCGTCCTAATATTGACGGATATGTGGCGATACACACGAAGGAGACCGTCCTAATATTGGTGACATTCTACAACACTCGTTCAGACAGACATTATTGCAGCTTTGGTCACTCTTTACCATGTCGTAAGCTCGAGAGGAATCATTATCCTGGTTAAGCCCACTTCACAATTGCCGTCCTTGTCTGCGACATACGTCCTGCGTGCGACGGAGCATGAGACAGTCGTAATGAAATGACGCGCCTGGATTGGTGCAGTGGGCTGTAATAATTACTATACCTACATTGCCAGCAAGTGCAGTGAGATGGCTGATAACGTATGGGCGATCTCGCCGAGGTGAAGACGTACATATATACTGACCCTCACTTCGATCTGTGAAAAATAAAGTAACGCCATATCAGCAATGTTAATTGTAAATGTAGTTGATAGATTTCTTGTTGGCCTTGGTGAAGACTTCATGCATAAAGCTAGATTGAACGACGTGCTAATTAGTACCATGTCAATAGATTTTTCGATTAAACGTAAAGGAAGATAAGATTATAATCTGTGCAATGTGATGCGTAGAACACGATGGACTACAATACATGCAATATTAAAATCTTGATTATCATGAACAACAAATATATCAAGACAACATGAAATTGCGCCTTAGCAATTCGTGTAGATTCGAACTCAATGATATAGTTTTCGAATGTAAAATATAGTTATATTCATAGAACGGTTGTGGATAGATATACTGCATTTATACGTGTTTGCAAATCCACAATCATGTTATAGCTGTCGTATTTTTTATAACAAATTGTTTGTTGATTATGAAATTCAACAAATGTGATATTAGGTAGATAAACGTAGTTCTACTGCAGAATGGATTTCAATTGGATTATATATATTCCATGCACATTATTGTTAGCATCGTTTCTATAGTCCCAATTTCCACCACATTGGGTGTACGTTTTGAATCCCACGTGGCTGCCTATGATGTATTCTTATAGTATTAAACTCTTCTTATTTGTCAGCATGGTCAACTGCGTACTGTGACACCGTCGTCACCTTCTGCGTCACCTTCTGCGTCAACGTACAGCCCGTTATCGCTATTAGTTCATTATCGTTCCACTGACTGCTTCAGACAGTGTTATCAGGTTAGATTGTTTTTGTGGCGAACACGTCATAGCGTCTTCTGGGTGGAACAGATAAGACCAATTCTCGTGGTACTTATCCCCCAATAACGGTCCATTTCACTAAAAACGTCCAATCGAATATTCTCGTATTCCTCGTTCAATTACTACCTTAGTCCTTTTATACAAATAATCTTGCGAGCACATTTGGTCGCCTGAAATGTGCCTGGATTTTTTTTCTTGATATAAACAATGCCAGACCATGGCACGAGTATCGTCTAGATATAGACTCACTGCTAATCAGCGTGGGCGAGTGTGTAGTGATGCTACTGCTAATTGTGAAAACAGCATTGATGGTATCGTTTCACGAAGCTTTCATATCTACTACGAAACTATAAGCACTCTCGTAGCGATCTCTTATACATGACGTTATGGGTATCCTTTCACGAAACTCTCTTATCTACTAAGAAAATCGTAGCGCTCTCTTAGCAGTGTACTAGCTATCGGCAATGAGAGCTCTACCAGTCTCTTAGTGGATAAGAGAGCTTCGTGAAAGGATACCCTGATACTTATGAGAGCTCACAGTGGATATTAGAACCTCGAGAAATGATACCCTAGACATAAAGTTAAATCCAGATTAGGTGTGCAGCATATGTTTTAATATGTAATCTATTAAATATATTCTTATGAAATATGTTATTCTGGCATTTTCAAACGTGTTCATTATGTGCACTGGCGATCCTACACATACTAACCTTGCACAGATCACAATTAAATTCTAATAAATATGTATTTTATTTCTATCTATGATCTAAAGAGCAGTTATCTACCAATATTGTATCATGGTCCTGACATTTCTGATAGGTTATCTTCTTGACTTTATGATGATCACATCAAAATAATCCTAAATTAGACCAGATTTGGACGCTGATACCAGTTGAGTGCGACAGATGTCACGTAATGTTCATACTAGGGGACGTAAGTAGGGTAAATCTATCAAGCATCACTACCAGAAGACCATCCTCTTGACATTCCTAGAAGGGGGACATTGGAATCGTTGTCTCGCACATCACCGCACCTTAACGAACGCATGACTACGATCTACAGAGAGGTCTCAGATTGGAGTCTACAGGTGACTGGTGTATGAAGACCAAATACATAATTTTGCGGTCAGTTGGCACCATACGTCATATCATGAATATTGGCTACTGTGATGAGGATCTTATGGTGGGCTCGAAAAGTCCTTCAATTTCAAAGGTTTCTTGAAGAGGTATTTATGGCCTAAAATATCTTGTAGCGCCCTTTAAACTTAGATACTGCCTTGAAACCGCCCTTTAAGCGTTTTACTGAAATAGGATGATCTTTTGGCAGAATCCAAAACAAAGCAAAATCCTACACTCATGTTTTTATGAATAATAGTTTTGGATGGACAATGTGTGTCTCTGTATATATATTTTTTTTCGGATCATCAGCATTATAGTTATCATTGCACACCCTATTATAGTCATCATTGTTATGCTGTGCATAAGGTGCCATGTTAAACTGTGCTATGAGTATAAATAGAGAATATCATATTGTGTCATACAATATCTACAGAAGCAGGTGTCACTATATAAATGTCTTGCTATCACAGACGTAGACTCTACTGCCAAGATTGAGTTGTAAATTATAATATTATATAATACAATATTTTCCAGTCGCAAAACAGTCCAAGACCTTGAACCTAAAATATGCTGTATAGTTCTGAATATTCGTGTTAAGTCATTTAACGAGGTAATCGTTTGGAAATAATCTTAAATTTTCTCCCCATTATGTCTAGTGTGAACTACTCCATCATGGAGCTAATCACATACAGATCAGGTGAAAAACCTTAACAGCTTAGACCTTGAGTAAGACTTGCAATGATTGAACACGCGATTCTGACTCTTTAACAGTTCGCAGTTAACGCCTTGGGAATTGGAGAAATCCGACTGCGAAGAAATATCCTAAACAATATTCCTGGAAAGTGACAATAAATGCGCCCAGTAACTTTCGGCACGGTCTTAACTTCAGCAAACCAAAAGCAAACTGGCATTTTTCTTTATTTGGGTAAGATTCTCATGGGTGTAAGGATATAGAATGAAACACATTATTGGAAGCAAGAATGGCATATTGTTAGAGTGTGGTTTTACTTATTGAAGTGACCTTTACATTAAAATATACATGTATATAGATTTCCAATAAGAATGAACTTTGATCAAGGCATTGCGTTATTGATTGTAGGTGTCATTGAAACCATGCTACTCTTTAGCTCTTTCTCAAACACGCCTGAGATCACAGACACACGCCCCTCCTGAAAATCAAAGACTTCATTTCAGATAACATTTAATTGTGGTGCGATTATATTTCACTTCAGACACACACACACACACACACACACACACACATACACACACACACACTCACATACATACACACACACAGAGAGAAATAAAGAGAGATAGAGAGAGAGAGAGTGGGAGGGGAGGAAGGGGTGGAAGGATGTAGAGATCGTTAGATAGATAGATAGAAAATGAGAGATAGACAGGCAGACAGTCAGAGACAGATTGAGAGAGACAGAGGCAGAGTAAGAGAGAGAGAGGGGGAGAGAACGCAGACAGTCAAGAGACAGATTGAGAGGGAGATAGAGAGAAAGGAAGAGAGACAGATAGACACAGAGTGAGATTGACAGAGAATGAATGAATTGGTGTTTTACGTCGCAGCAGGATTATTTTATCCATAGGTGAGAGAGGGTTAGAGAGAGATAGAGCGAGTGAGTTAGAGGGGGAAATACGTAGACGTGTTGGGGGTGGGGTGGGGCTATTTGGGCTACAGTGTTGGAAGCTTTCTTCACGCAGACCATCTTGAGCCTTTCATATGAGAGAAATGCTCTTAAAAGCGGTTCTATACCTCAACAGAAATATACATTTAACCCTGGTTTGCGCTGTCCTTAATTGTCATACACATGTCCATATCCATGTCGGCTCGTTATCATTACATGCATGCAGATCGTCGCTTTAGTCACAAATGTAGGCAATAAGTTATGATGCTCATTTTGCAGTGTTATGGTATGTGGATCATACGAATATTGACATGGTATGGGTTCTCTATGATAGTGTGATAGCCGTGTCATAAACGTGGATCCAATCTTACCGTATACTTCAATTGCCGAAGATGGCATTCAGGTAACACATTTGGTAACACATTTGGTAACACATTCCTATTCTATTTTATTTTGGACAATCTATAAACATTTTACATTTTCGGGATAGATTCCCTGTACAAACTTGTAAAAGTAAAATCGTGAAATTAAATTTTTAAAAATCTAAACATTTCTCACGTTTCTGATAACCGTTATACAGTACCCATAGTTGATATCTATCCTACTGGTACCACAGTTAACCAACACACCTTTGATGTTATTTTACGTGTACGATTGCACGTTCACATAGATCAATACACAAATATTAATATGTTTTATTTCAGAGAATAACATGGTGACAATGTACGCAAAGTAATTAGTTAATATTTGTATAATGCATTGATTATGGGACGGGTTGTTTATTATGTTGCCTATTGATTAATTAATTTTCTTGAGTGGATTATGTCAGGATCGCAGGATTTGTTATCCTTAAATATAGTTCGCCAAATCCTCTAATGGATATGTACTTAGTAACCATGCTTGTCTTAAACATACTTTGTTCCAGAAAATAAGGAAATGTTATAAGTTATGCAACTTAATTGTTCCATGAAGAATAGCACGTCCTTCGCTTATACGAGAAGAAAATAGGTCGAGACATAATTAATGGTAATTAGTTATATGAGAAAATTAATTAAATTGCTTGTGAGATTAATAATTTCAGCCACACAATTACTGTTTATAATGTGCATTATGTTACAGAGTGTTTGTAACGTGTAATATGTTGATTAACATTCCTCTAGAAATTTCGCTATATATCGCTATTAAATAAGCTATTTAAGGTATTTCCTTAGGGATTATCACATAAACATACAGCGGTATCAGATAATATAATCTGATAATGTAATGAGGTATAACAAACATTGGATTAAAATGGCTTCATGTATCATAGTTTAGCAATGACACTAGATTTCACTTTAACAAAATACTAGTGTATATATACATTCCCTGCCTATTTTGTATAGGATAACATCCTAGTAACAGACGATTCGTGAAAAAGAATGTCCGAGCCCCGCAAGGGGCGAGGATATTGCT
>JAULBP010110118.1:0-10103 GCA_032355345.1 Lepetodrilus pustulosus | reverse complement strand
TATAAGGCTGGTACTATAAGGCTGGGGGTATGTCATGGACCCCAAATACAGCCTTATATCGAGGGGACACTGTACATTATGGCACTCAGCTGCACTAATTGTAACTGGTGATGATATTACGAGAAGAAATCTTTTTCAGTATTTCACTTTATATGTGCAATTAACATGAATTTATATGACTATCTTAGCAAACATTTATGCAGTAATATGATGTGACAATATGTGGTTTATGGTTACGGTATTGATGCATTATGAAATTGAAAGAAAAGAGTTAAGTGGACTTGACTATATTGAGATGAGCATCTTTTCTTTCATCTTCTAATAGAAGTTCTATATCTGTATATCGATAACATTTTTACTGATAATGACCAATGATGCATTCCACTTGTAAATTCAAAAATAATAATTTCAAAATATGCCAGTCATCTTTCATATTGTTGTCTGCATGATTGTTGGCTTGAGGCCACTGTGTCCTGACTGGAGGTACAATATGGTGAGACTTCCAGCTTGTATTGAATATGTAATCTGGCTAGAGAAGCCTGTACCAATTATAGTACAGGGAGACATTAATTCACATTGATAGATGTCAATTACCCTGAGACTGTATGTTATAGCGGTATTTATGGAATTGCTGGCAGTTAGAACTGGACCCATTATCTGGTGAGACTGGACCCATTACCTAGAGAGAAGCAAAGAAATGCATGAAGACAAAGAAGCAGTGTGTAATAAAGGGTTTCACAGATAGAGAAAAGGATAAGCATCGCAGGACAGGGCCGAATGTTTGCGTTGGTTACACTTACCCAGTGGGTCCATGTTCGCCAGGTAGAAAATGAAACTAGAAATAGAAAAACTACATTTTATTGATTCGGTAATAGCATTTATCTGCTCTTTGTTGATCAATAATCAATCAGATTGAATCTAAAATGGTGCATGAAAATGTGTACATACAGTGTTAATCAGTGAATAATCTATATATTCACTGTAATTGAATTCCCGAACAAAAATATTTCCGTCATCTATTTATATCTGGGGTGTGGTGGGGGCGTGGGCATGTTTGTGTTGATGGTTGTGTTGGTGGGCGTGTTGGTGTTGGTGGGTGTGTAAGTGTTGGTAGGTGGAACATGAGAAAAACAGGAATAAACGTACAATAATTTAGTGTTGGTCATCATGAGCGATGCAGGTGTAGGACAGACAATGGCTATTACATTAATGATTTGTTTACAAGAGAATATACAATGAAATACATATTACATATGGAAACGTACATTGTACAGTAAATAAATACAAATGTACATACATGTATGTATATAGTTACCAGTGTGATTTCCGGGGTGTACAGGTTTTTACAGGCAGAAATCTCTCATCGAGGTATTTACAGGAAATTTCAGCTTGTAAAAACTGTATGCACCTGAAATCATGCTGGTAATGAATTTATCCAAAATCTTAATAGTTCTACACTTTTAAAGCAGCGATTTGATAATATTCATGCTGAAATGTCTTTCTAACGTGCAAGTCGAGGGCCTTTGCTATTAAGTCAGAATCATTTTTGTGGCAAAACCTGGGTGTAACACTTTTTACGGTACTCCTCTCAATCAATCAAGTAGCTAGAATCATCACATAATTTGGATAAAGTCTAACACTCATACACATGAGTACATACATACATCAATAGATACAAAGTCAATTGATATGCCATGTCCACTGTGCATTCTTTAACATATTGGCTTTTCTGCAGGAGTTATGCTTTGTGAGGTTTATCATAACACCACGTCATTGCTACCAAATATCCTCTCACTACAATTTACAATTAGATCACTGAAGATCTTATGGAAAAATGGCATTAAACAAAACTCAGCAGTCATCATTAACCAGCTTAGAAATCTTGTCATCTCTAGGAACATCCAGTTCAGGGGAAATTATGTTCCTGCTGAGATTGAACAATCCATCATTCAGCTATCGTAGCATCAATTCATTTTCAAGTGCAGTGTATGATGTTTGTGAAAGGGCCTGTGTTTATGAGGACATTAAACTTTTGGCGCAGTAGGCAAATCCTCATTGGCACTGATAGCGATACAAGTGGGAAATGAACATGGACCATGTATCAAGGTCAAAGAGGCCACTGGAAATAAATCCCCTGGGTACCGTTGTAAAGAACAATCGTAGCGCTACAATAGTCATAACTACATGTTGGCGTATATGAGTTATTACTCGCATAGCGCTACACTTATTCTGTAGAATGGAGTCCTGAACCTTGGACAAGTTAATTGGTATACAATACAATACAATTTACGGTCTTTTCTACAGAAGGGTCGTAACCATTTAGAAATTAAGAACATAATAAGGGGATCCTTCTCCATAGGCCCAATGTTAAATCTGTAATTTGCAGGGGCTCCACAGATACCTTTGACATTGCAGAATTTCAAATGACCCCCGGACTTCCTTTAAACCTCTATAGTTCAAGGATTTTTAGGTTTGAAAAATATCATACAGTACTGTATTGTGCATTATATGACATGAAAGCTGCTAGGAGCTGTACCCATCACTTTGGGCCACAGATGGATTACTGGACTTTCATGGAAGCTTGCTTTTTCTTTTCTTTATGGGTGTTATTTATGTAGGTCTTCTAATTACAAGGCATGTAACTTTTCTAATTACAAGGGGTCCCCTGAGCCTCTGGAACACTGGTCATAACTACTGTACATGTTAACTTATGGCAGTTACGACTTCAGGAGCACTGCGATTGCTATGTGGAATGATTGCCTGGACCTTGGACAAGATATGCTGCCTCTCTGCGACCCCTACTGCAACCCCTACTGCGCAGCTGTATAGACACCTGTCATACACAGACTGACCAGTACAAAAGGCTGGCTTATCGACTCACCGATCACTTAGACCGATTTATGTCCGTGGCGCTAAGTCCGAGGCGCTAAGTCCAGGTGTGCACCACGTCAAGTTAGCAAAACCTGGGAGGGCCAGTTTTCTTGAACAGGTATCCAATACAGGATAAGAGTTTGTATATTTGTTCATGATCGGTCACATTGGTCTAGTTCTCTTTGCTTGTATTGTTTAAGGTTACCATTGGTGAGTGGTTGTGCCCTGAGTGTATCGATGGTTACCATTGATGCTATTATGGTTGCTGTTGGTGTTAAAGGTTGCTACTAATGTCAGAGGTTACCATTGATGGTAATCTGTATCACAGACCCTGTTCTCAACAAAATACTCCTATTCCAATATCTCCCATGGACAAAAGCAAGTCTAGATTTTCTGGGGAACATAGGTTAAAGAAATTCCAAGGATCCTTTCATATACAAATGCTATATACATCATTAGAATTTATTAAAAATAATTTACTTTCATCCTCTGGTAACGCTCTCTTAGCAGTGTATTAGCTATCGGCAAAATGAGCGCTACCAGTCTCTTAGTGGATAAGGGAGCTTCGTGAAAGGATACCCAGTATTGCACATAATATGACATGAGTGCTGGTATCGGTTGTACCAATCACTTTTGTGTATATTGATAGTCTACACAGATGGTAAAGGTTAATGTTGATGTCATATATTGACATTCACACCAAAGGTTACCATTGATGTCAAAGATTGCTATTAATGTTGAATGTTTATATTCATGTCAAAGATTGCTGTTGATGTCAAAGGTTACTATTGATACCAAAGGTTTCTGTTGATGTCAAAGGTTGCTGTTCATGTCAAAGGTTGATATTAATGTCAAAGGTTGCTGTTCATGTCAAAGGTTGATATTAATGTCAAAGGTTGCTGTTGTCAGATGTGTCAGATGTGAGAGGGACAGGCTATTTCTAACATTGTTGTTGTTCTTTGGTGACATGACATCAGTATATCTAAAACATTTAGTTATAGTCTGTTTTAATGGTAAATTACATAATCTGCATATCTCGATCATCCATTCTATATTCTGCTGGCTAATTCTTTTTAATGTAAATCTGGATTGAATAACATGAACTATATTGGATTATTGACATCAGCAGAATAATGTTCTATTTGTTTTCAATTATTGGCTACAACACCTGCAAAATAAATGAATAACACATAATCATATTCTAACAACACTTTCAACAATGTTTATTAGGTTGCTAATTATTATGTTTTACATTAATATTAATAATATACATGTTCTACAAGCATGTTTTCTAATAATACCCAGTTGTGCGGTATATATAAAACCTCCGTCAAGAGAACAATACACTGCTGTTTGCAGGTTAGTGAGTCAATATTAGAAAGACACCATCGCGACCAAAACTGATACACCTCGGAAAGTGTGGGTGTAACTCATATTGGAATGACACCAGCAGGGTGAGATTCTCGAGGGTGTTTTTATATAGATGGCATGCTGGATGAGATTCTTACCATTATCTGCAAGGGCTTGACCAGGTGTATCTTGTTAGTGCCACTAAGGTATGCTTGTGGCGGTTACCGCGATAAACGTGTACTGTATTTACACTTTCAACATTATATGTTGTCTACGATGGCAGACAGAGAAAGCAATGGAGTTATCTCCCTTTTTGTATATCTGGATCCAGTTGTCTCCCTTCGTGTATCTGGTGGGATCATCAGGGATTCCAACATTGTATGTTGTCTATGAGGCCAGACAGAGATAGCAATGGAATTATCTCCCTTTGTGTAAGTGGATCCAGTTGTCTCTGTTCATGGAGTTCGTGGAGCGATGTTGAAGATGTATATCACGGGTGTAGAGAGACGATTTTGTAGTAATCTGATGTTAAGACAATTGTGGTGGAAAAACACATTCTGTCAGCAAACGGAATGTACGAGAATGTTAACAGCTTGTGGGGGGTTGATCACTCAACATGTAGTAATTTTATATGACCACTGCTTGGGTTGATATCATGTTAATTATTGAAAACTTAATAATATATTGTATATAGGAATAAAAATATGCATTAACATTGTATTTGTTTATTGCAATACGTATATAATACTTTACAGTACAGTGTACTCTGTCTAAATTGACATCTCTATACCCCGACAATCTGCATCGACCGGCACAATATCAAAGTCCCTGCCAGCGACAGTGCACTCTTTATTAACTGAGTAATCCGGCACTCTCTCAAATCCGGCATATTATCTTGGTCCTAACGAGTGCCGATTTAGACAGAGTACACTGTAATTGTAATT
The DNA here is from genome assembly GCA_032355345.1 of Lepetodrilus pustulosus. Taxonomy (NCBI): domain Eukaryota; kingdom Metazoa; phylum Mollusca; class Gastropoda; order Lepetellida; family Lepetodrilidae; genus Lepetodrilus; species Lepetodrilus pustulosus. The sequence goes on along the minus strand of JAULBP010110118.1, from coordinate 4,938 downwards.
ACCCCAAACATTTTTTTCTAACATTTTCATACTATTTTGGTATATTTTGTGCATTGACATGTATATTATTTACAAAATACTACATCTTTAATTACAATAATAATAATGATAATAATAATAATAATAATATTAATGAACCTCTATTAACCCTGCCCCTACTTGATAATGCACATACACAGCTGTTTAAAGCATCTCTGGTTGCCTGCAGCAAAGCATGATCAAATGTGCTACATTTTTATTGCTCCAGTCAATGGATCAGTGTACCCTCAGATTCCTTCTGAACTCCATGGGGAGTATCCAAACCTAGAAAGTTGTCATTCTTATGTCTATCTTGCTCTTCTGGATACCTATTCCAGTGTTTGAAATTCAGAAAAATAATCACGGTGTCATTTTTCATTGGTCCAATGTTAACTTTGTCAAAATCTGCAATTTTTAGGGGGTCACACAGATACCTTTAACATTACAGATTTTCAAATGACCCCCAGAACCCCTTATGTTTCGATCACTGCATTCACAGCTGGGTGAACAGCATAAAGAGGGCAAACAGTCATATTGCAAAATGACCTTTTCATTAACTGATCTGGGCAAATTCTAAATATGTAAATGGAAATTTCAGGTTTCTTTCTTCGCGTGGTCCGAAACCATTAGAACAGTTCGCCCTAACCCTGCACTTGTCCTTTCCGCGATCCATTCAGTGCAGAAGAATCACGGCACTCGAGGCACGCAGGGCAGGTCAACATATATCTAACGACGAATTGACTGTATCAGTGCTGGCTCTTTTGTGTATCGATCAGAAAATTGATTTAGCAATTAGAGCCGGGTGTTTAACGAGCAGAAAACTCGCGGAGAATAATTAGGTTCTAATGGGTGCATGAAGCAATACTTCAGCCAGATCTGGTAGTTAGAATACATGGGAGGAGTGCGAAGAAGACTGCAATTTGGCTTTGCTGATTTAGTTTTTGTAACTATATTGCTTTTTCTCATTTGGGTTGGCTTTTTTTGTGTGTTTTGGGTGCATATGAGCCTTGTCTGTGTCACAGACTATTTTCTAACCTGACTAGTCCCTTTCAAAGCAACTGTTAAGAATTAAGCCAGTTTGAACATTTGAATAGCTGTTGAATAAGGTCTGAGATTGTTACATATTTTCAGTTTCTTCTGTTATTGAATGATTGAAATCTGTAGGAATCAGTGGGATTATTTATTTTCACATTCTGAGGCAATGGTTAGTCTATCTTTAAGGACTACTAATAATAATAAAAACAAATTTCTATGTTGCTTTTTGACAGTTGTACGTATGGCATTTATGTTTATCATTTCTGTCAATTCACCTCTTTAGTCTGAAACATGGTTAGTGTAGTTTAGCCTAATTTGATGGATAGTAGAGTTTAGTCTTATCTAATATTCAGTAGTAGACTTTAGTCTTATCTGATAGTATTATTTAGTCTTATCTAAATTTAGTCTTATCTAATATTCAGTAGTAGACTATAGTCTTATCTGATAGTATTATTTAGTCTTATCTAATATTCAGTAGTAGACTTTAGTCTTATCTGATAGTATTGTTTAGTCTTATCTAATATTCAGTAGTAGAATTTAGTCTTATCTGATAGTATTGTTTAGTCTTATCTAATATTCAGTAGTAGACTTTAGTCTTATCTGATAGTATTGTTTAGTCTTATCTAATATAAAAAAGTTTTTTTTATTCTGTTACTCGTAGACAAATCTATAGATCTACATACATGTAATTACATTCATATTAAAAATTTCTGTGAAATAGTAATTACAAGTTGTTGCTGGGAAAACCTAAAATCTTGTTAAAATGACCAACCCTACTCAAAACCTAACCTGTGATCTATTCAACACCTCTTTATACTCTGACAGTTGGTTGGACTTGTGAGAATTTTGACCTCCCATTCACTCGGCTCAATAGATCAGGAACTTGTTAGGAGAAGGTGTTCAAACACACGCTGGATACATGCCAATACAATCAGTTATCACCTTAAGTTAGGTTGTACCAGCCATGGGATGGCCTTTGGAATCAGTGGCTCCCTATTCGTTGTCTGTAACCAGTTATAAGTGGGAACACTGCGATATCGAGGAAAACGGCTTAAAATATTCCCTTTGGTTAGTCACCAAATATGATCATGAATATCAAATATAAATATGAATACCAAATTTGAATATGATCGTTCAGATTTGCATTCATGCATATGGTTAGTTATATTTACCGACTTTCTGTGCATCTGGTGTCAACTGGAATTCTATTAATAAATATTAATACGAAGAATAAGAATAATCATTATTAATATAGTAATAATAATGGTAATAATAATAATCATGATAATAATTATAATAATAGTAATAAGTACAATGATAATAATGGTAACAATAATAATAATCATCATAAATATAATAATAATGGTAATAATAATAATCATCATAAACATAATACATGTACATGTAATAATAATAACAGTAATAATAATCATAAATATAATAATAATAACAGCAACAATAATAATTTCAACAACAATGTAATATTAATAATAATAATAGTAATAATAATAATAATAATAATAATAATAATGATAATAATAATAAAAGCAACAACAGTATGTAAATGCACCATATTAACTGGTTCGGAAATAGTTTGGCTTATCAATTCTACATTGCTGTCAATTAAAGAGTACAGTTCCATCACTTGTACACATAGAAGAATGGAAACAATTTAATTACCATGATTACTATTGTGGTGATTTCTCAAGAGACTTGAGCTAGCAATAGACTGCTAGGCAGACCAATCTCTCCCACTGTCAAAGACATCCTAATGGCTAGTGTAAGAGATTTCAAGTTTTGTTATTGGGGTCATTATTCGTGCCGGTGGGCTGTAATGGTAGCAATCTCCATTTGTTTTGTTACTCATTGCGTTATTTGATTAATTACCGCTGTTGTTTTAACCTTCTTCCTGCTGGTGGCAACTGCAGTCGTCCATGTTACAGTGCTGAATAATAATCCAATTTTAGCTTGATAATGTCTGAAAGGTTGGGCTTGAGGCTTTCAAAATCCACTTAGTTGAAATAATGCTTATTGAGCACAGCATAACACATCAACAACCAGCCAAACCAATATCAAAAGGTCTGACAGCCAATATATGTAAGGCACATGCTGCAAAAATCCATGTTACATAATTAGCAGTCTTTAAACCTAGACGTCCAGGTCAGAATGACCTTTCTGCCAAAACATACCAAAAAAGCCAATATGTAGCAAACATCGGTACACATGCACCAGTGAACACAGCAGTTACAATTCTAGATTAAACATTGGAAATACTAAAATACATAGAGAGAACAAAAATACAAATTAGCGTGACATGTTATCGCCATACTCAGAACAAGTTTAGGGTTGGTACAAGATGGAAAATATTTCTTCAGTGCGTATTTGGTATTTTCTCTGTATCGTGGGTAGTACAGTGCGCCAACGCTCTACGCAGAATCTATTATTTTTTTCGGAGTTTGGTGTGTAGTCGACTAATAATGAACATTTCAGGCATTTATGAGTTTGTTACATCATAGTTGCTTCATTGGGCGGCCTGCTTTCAGCTAGACTTGATGTTGGTTATCGAGGTGTTGAAGACTTTATCAGTGAACTGACAGATGTAAGATAGACTGTACTTCTATTTTTTTTTCCCCATGAAATTGAATAAAATTCTCCTACTGGACTTTTCCAGAATGGTTAATTACACCTTTGGCTAAGTTGCTAGTTTTACTTGCAAACCAGCTAACTCAGGTTTGAATCCTAGGATCAGCGATATTCCTGTGACAAATCACATCTAATTCATGAAACACCATTCTACATAAGCAACATTGGAAATTCCGAATAAGTTTCACGATTCGAATGTATCGTTTGTTAATTAATACATAAACCAGTTAAATGAAGGTTGGCAAACAAAATAAGACACAAGAATCCTACGCATTGTGTGCGGTGGAGGACCTTGAGTGCAAACACGGAAAAAGCATGCAAGAAATGTTTGGGAGTGATCGGATTGTGCGTGAGACATTACATAAGATGAGAGATCTGGTGCCATGTTTTGTCTGCTGTCTGGTCAAACGAAACCCTCTCAGACATCGGGGGCTGATAGATGCGATAAGTCGCCGCTCTGCGCAGACTGGAAGGCCTCGAGGCAGGAAGATGGTAGCAACAGCTGTGGGAATCTATACCCTTGCTAAGCCCGTGGTTCACCTGACGAGATCAAAACACGTTCAGTCGTGTGTTTTTTTAAACAGGATGTTTTCTGTTGCACCAACATGAAAAGTTGATGACAATTCAGAAGTGTTTTATCATTTTCCGTACTGTAAACTACTATAGGTGGCATGTGTGCTGAAGAAAGGGGCAGTAGGCGGGGTGGTGGGGTATAGGCTACTTTAGGCAATGCAGCTGTAGAATAAGGCAGAGGTCATTTCAAAGATGTAGATGTAAGGTGTATGGGCAGATATTGATTGATGGTGTTGCATCATCTCCAAGGAGTTGAGAATGCTGCATGAGTGCTTATGAATTGATAAACATGTGACAAAGTGAAAAATGATGTTATGGAATTATGAATTCACTGTTATGTCTCTTTAGCCCCAGATAAGTTATTTGTTATTATTATTATTATTATTATTATTATTATAATTATAATGTATCTTGGTTAATAATTATTTTTCTATTTCTTTGTCTTTTACTTCTTCTCCTTCTTCTTTTCTTCTTCTTCTTCTTTTTCTTCTTCTTATTGTTATTGTTATTCCTATTTCCTATTATTATTGTTAGTACATGTAGTAGTATAGTAGTACATTTAGTAGTAGTAGTAGTAGTAGTACCACCATAGTAGTAGTAGTAGTAGTAGTACCATAGTAGTAGTATTAGTAGTAGTAGTAGTAGTAGTAGTAATAGTAGTAACATAAT
>JAULBP010110107.1:0-10103 GCA_032355345.1 Lepetodrilus pustulosus | reverse complement strand
CGTGCAAAGATATTCCCGTCTTTGATAACTTGGTCTGCCAGAATTAGACCAACAAGGCAGGGGGTGGGCGGGTCCGGGTGGGGAATAGGGAATGGGGGATAGCGTCTAAATATTCCAACATTGACAGCTGCAGGACGTATAGTAGTAGAATGTTCAGTATCAGTTCTTTACAATTGGCGTGTAGGCCTATCTATGTATACCCTATGCACATTGATTGTAGATGCAACAGCGACATTCATGTGCTTGTACACATTGTAATATATTGATTATAGCAACGTATGCGTATACTTTAAAGGCATACTATTGCAGATGGTAGACGTATATAACGGACAAACGAATTTCTATCTGAGACTACTTACGTTTAATTTGCTCTAACTACCAATTACTTTAATATGCACGCGAAACTATTTGCTGCGTTGCATCTGATTTTACGCGCACGACTGTTAAAATCGGTTTGATTACTATGGCAATGTTTAGTTATATTCAAAATATTGCGTAATTTCGGAGGAGATACTATTTACGCCATACGTAACAAACCCAATAGCATCTCACACTATCGCTAAACATCGATGAATTCCGTTTTAAGAAACGATTTACCCTGAATGTCGAAATTACAATATTCTAAGTATAGACCCGCGGGCGATCTCGTGCCACTTGCACGGGACATGTTCGTTCGTTTGCTCCGAGTTGACTTATGTCCAAGCAAAACACAAACAAACTCTAACTGTAGCCATTGAAAATATCGCCGGAATCTCCCATCTGTCTTTTGAGTGTTGGTCCCATTGTAGCATGCATTACTTTGCTCTAAATGTATCCCTCCGCTGTTGATTTTGAGCGCTCTGGAGCGACTTTGACACGTACGGGGTCAAAAGACGGGTCCTGGCTTTAAAGGAGCATGACTTTTTGGCTGTTGTAGATTTAGGTATGCCTACTTCAATGCTAGAACTCAAAGAGAACTTGTCATTTGGTCATTGCCGGCTGTGATGTCGTTGAACAGGGGAGCCCTTCCGATTAATTCCATTTGGGTAGGGGATCAGACAATCCGTTCGCTTCTCAGGCTCCCGGCTTTCATTTTGAAGTCGTAGATAAACAATATTTTGTGTTTCCTTTCGGATGAAAATTTGTCCCGAATTGGTCTCGCTTGATTGTAAACGCGTAGAGACAGCCGAGAATTCACGTGATTAAGATTTCACCAGAATGTCTCCTTCACGACACGGATATGAGCCTCTACAAATTATAGAATTTTCGTTGAAAGGGAGCAGTCATTGTTATTGAACGTGCGATAATGTCAATTTGTTAAATTGGATATCCTGCGCAGATCATAAAAGGAACTGATTTTTGAACGACGGTCGCATGTGTAAATTCCCCGTCATACGAACATGGAGCATTTTCGATGTGTGAACAACTTGAATTGGAGATACAGAGACCTTACCTTGCCTCGCTGGAAATACGGAGACGTCGCATTCCATCCTTGGGCACCCAGGTGTGTTGCAGGTATGTTGAAACATCCAAGTATACAGAGGACGAGAAACTGTCCACGTATGACAATACACGGGCAGAAACAGCGACGCATTCTGGCAGTATTCGGCGATATATTCAATTGAAATACAATAGGTTATGCTTTGATTGTAGAGCTGGAAACCCAAGTAAACATAAAATACAGTAATTGACGGGACTTTATATTTTATTCGAACAAGCGTTAGGTATAACTCCAAACAAATAGTAAATATAAATAACATGATGTGATAAGAAATGCGCCAGTTTAGAGTTACCTCGGTGTCGTGAATACAACCTGATAAAATTCTAGACTTTCCTGTTTAATACCATATACCTGGTATCTAGAATGCGTACTAAACGAGTTGACTATTTCCACCAAGTTTCTGGTTCAAATCCCGACTGCCTGAACTTGTGGTTAGTGGGTATCATAGTGACAAGCTTTCCTCATAATGTATACATCAATGACAATCTGAATATTTACAGCATTGAAACCAAACTGATGAAACATTAACCATTATTATACCAGTCTGTCTACGTTCAGTCCTTTAGTATAATCCTTAGGAACACGAGGGAAATCAGTGCACTCTTCTCCATTGGCCAGGGTAATATAATAACAAGCATGCTTTAGAGCGTGGGTTTAGCGTAATATCAATGTGTACGATATTATTATCATTTATCATTATTAATATAATGTACTCTTCTACTGACCCTGTACGTTCATTGCCACAAATATGCCATCCCAAATTCATTTAATACGTTTTGGGTCATGCCACATCCTCTGTTGTTCAAATCAACCGTTGATTATCTGCAGTATAAATTTCATCTCTATTTCAAAAGAACTGACTATTCTATTTGCATGTGATCACGCTTTAAGTAGGGTTTGATACAATACCGGTACACGTAATCCTACAATGATTACTTATTCTGTGATGATCGTTAACCTAACAAGCAAATGAAAAGAGGATAAAACTGCACATTTATTGAAGTTGGTTCCTAACATAACACTTGTTCAGTCTGTGCTCAGTGAGTCCATGTACCTAAAAGTGACTTGATCTTTGTCAATCGAGTACAGTACAATGTAGTTATAGAATTTAGTTAAACCAATGTCAATAACGTCAATTTATCAAAGTTCACGTAGTTGGTACCACACGTACAATAACTACTGAATCTGTTACATATATAATATCATTAATATACCAACGGCATTAGGCTTGGGATGTCTACGCAATGACGGTTTGGTAAAACAATTCTCTACCGTGTCGGAGAAACACGGAAGTATACACACATGAGGATTCATTGAGGCATGGTTCGTCAAGTTTCTATGGTGTTTTCTACTTGATAAAGAATATTTTAAACAGTTGGCACTGCGTTTACGTAGTTTCGTTTTCAACGTCATTTTCTAATTGCCATTTTAGATTCATGATTGTGTGTTCGTGTTCAAGATTAGTTTTTTTTAAATTTAGCATTGTGTTCTAGTAAACCGTCTGACATTAGATCCGTATCAGGCACAAACATTACGAAAATTGTGAACTAAATTTTGTGTGGAGAATGAAAGTTTCATTTTCTCGGGGCAAGATGTTGGTTATTTATATATTTTTATTTTGTATTTAATTATTTATTATTTTGTTACCTTAGATTGGCTTTTCTTTGAGTTCAGTCGACTCTGTTTATCCAGACGGTTGCATTCGCGGTAAAATCTTTCCTCTAACTGAATTTCGGTTATCTGGATATTTTTATATTATTTAGGAAGGTATTTGGTTCCTAGTATTAGTAGTAAATCCTCGTCGCGAACAGGTGAACGATTCCTGTAGCGACGTTAAAGTACATAACTACTCACTCACCCAGTAAAACCGTCCGGATAGCGAGGGAAGCGAAACTCGGAAGTCTGGATAAACGAGTGTCGACTGTATGAAGCCAAGCAGCAAACCACTGCCATGAGATCATATGTCTTATGAATTATTATCTAACATATTTGGTTGGTTGAATTTGGTTTTAGGTCCTAGTTCAAGAAGCTTTCACTCATACTGTGGCTTGTATTCTAACTACAATCTTGTCTGTGTTTATTCAGCTAAGCAACAAACCACTGCCTTCAGACGTGTCATATGAGTTATATTCTAACTTATTTGGTTGATCGATTTGGGGTTTACAGGCACTTTCAATATGCTTTCACTAGTGTCGTGGCTTTTATTCTAACTGCAATCTTTCCTTTGTTGCAGCTATGGATTCCAACATCACGCTGTGGCAGTTCCTCCTCGAGCTGCTTGTGGGCCGCCAGCAGAACCAGATCATCCAGTGGACCAACCACGACGGCGAGTTCAAGTTGATCAACGCGGAGGAAGTGGCCCGACTCTGGGGTCTCCGCAAGAACAAGCACAACATGAACTACGACAAGCTGAGCCGCGCCCTCCGCTACTACTACGACAAGAACATCATCAAGAAGGTGATGGGACAGAAGTTTGTGTACAAGTTTGTGTCGTTTCCGGAGATCGTGAAGACCGAGAACAAGATCCCGTTCAAGGTAAAGATGGAATCGCTTGCGCACGAGTACGGGCAGCGGGTGATGCCACACTTCGCGTCCTACAACACGCAGGATATCAAGTCCTCCGTCGTGCAGGCAGCCGCGTGGAGCGTGGCCGCGGCTCGCGAGGGCGGGAGGGAACGGGAGCGCGAGAGGGAACGAGATCGCGAGAGACAACGCGAGAGGGACAGGGACCTGGAGATGGAGCACAGAGAGATAATTCGGGAAAGGGAAAGAAGTCGAGAGGTCGAACGAGAGCGGGAACGAGATCGAGATCACGAAAGAAGTGGGGAGCTGGACAGGGAACACGAAATCGGCCAACAGTTGTTGCTGGTTCCTAAACGTGAACTGACTCGCGCCTCTTCTTGCTCGCCAGTGTCGATGTCAGGATCGCCCAAATCTCGCTCCGGCTCCATGACGTCAGTTTCAATAACGAAGCCCAAGCCGTGTCCGATAACGATAAGCTTGACCCCCGTGGGTTCCTCCTGCACGCTTCCCATCCACAGCCCCTCTGCCAAATCACACCCTTCCGCCTTCCCGGGTATTCATACGCCCATGCTTCTGGCCAGTCCCATGGGGCTGCCGAGGTCCCCCCAGCTCCTACACTTCTGGAGTTCGCTCAGCCCCGTGGCTGCCCTCAGCCCGCGCATCGCCGGCAGCACCGCCTTCACCTTCCCCAGCTACATCAACGGCCACATCCCGTTCTCGCCACTCACACCCAATATGAACGGAGGGATGGATAATCTGTCCACCCCTGGAATTGTGAACTTGTCCACTCCCGGACTTGTGACGTCACCGACGCGGACGATCCCAGTGCTGTGAGAGGTATGCGACGCGTCGGTTAGTGTGGACGACGAAGGCGCATGTAGTGCTAGAGAATGCCTTTCAGCTACAAACTCAGTTCTGGAGGACGACCTGTGATTGCTGTTGACAATTCTGTACTTTTGGAGCACTGTGGAAAGTTGGGTTGTTTTTGTTCTGACGATGCAGCCACATATGAACAAATATCTGATTGGCTATTGCTCGAATCTAGACTGTGTTTTGGCTATTGCTCAGAGCTGGACAGGGTTTTGGCTATTGCTCGGAGTGAGGCTGAATTTTGGCTATTGTTCAGAGCGAGACTGGGTTTTGGATAGTGCTCGGAGCGAGACTGGATTTTGACTGTTGTCTAATTTGCGTGTATGTGAAACTGGCGTGAATGTGGTAAGTCCAATACATAAGTGTAAGTGACGTCTACTGGGTATGTCCAAGTCACTCATGACACTTTCTCATCAGATCATCACTCTCCGCGGTGCATATTAACACTGGACGCCAGCAGGTGTTCTGTGGCCACGTGTATCAACCCGGCGTTGTAGTGTCTACACACGTATTTATCATGTAGTCTAACTGGCACTATAATGACGTAATGCTGCAAAACTGATGACGTTTTTATCCGTTATCAATATCAGACTTTTAAATATATATAATTAAATCTTTATTAAAATGCAATGTTCTTGACAGGGTCGTACTTGTACGATGACGTGTAGCATAGATAGGTATGCACCACGCATGCGCGTGATGCCGGTAGAGCTGATGTACACGCGCTGTGTGGAAGGCGTACACGTTACCGCGTGCAAGGCGTATAAAACTTACACCGGTGGTGTCAAACAAGCCGATGAACATACTGTTTCTTTTTTTGCAATCTATAACAAGCTTTTTTTGACGTATTACTAATACCTGGTCGAATAATTATGCCGAGGAGGAAGTGGACCCAATCATCCCGCGAGGATAGATTTCGTTATATTTTTGACCTGTTAATTGATGTCGAGACGACCCAGGCGAAAGCCGAAGTAACCCGGATGCACATTACGTTCTCCTCATGATTTTTTTTTTATTACATCCGTTTGTGTTGAATATTATATTTGACGTTATCATAAATATCGTGATAATAAATGTATTTTGTGTAATTGTGAGCTTTTCTGTTTTAAATCACGTGACTATCTGAGAGTGCTACAAGAAAAGAAAACAATCGTCGCAAATGGGTGAAAGATTCCCGCAACAACGTTAAACTCCATAACCACTCACTCACAAGAAAATAATAGAATAGTTTGCGTCCAATTCCAATCGTTCTACCTGTTATGCATCCTCATACCCCAGAGGTACGTATTACATTATCACTTCACGGCACCCCTGACACACATCTAGGGGGAAACTCGTGCAAACAGCCAAGGAGCTAAATATTGAACCATTTTCTGTGATCAATCAAAAAATATATTATAAGCAAATGGACGTAATTCCAACATAGACTAGCTGCACGTGACTAGCAATTTACTGTAGCAGGAATAATACACGCTATTTTATTGGATAGTTTTTTACAGGAGAAATGATTTCATTGAGTTTTCCCCATGATGTGTGCCATATTGAAATGTATCGTTGAAATGTATAGTACCGAAAATGCTATAGTCGTCATGATGTCGTCAGTATATCTGCCGAGAGAGAGTTTATTGAGTCTTGCATATGCATCATCGAAAACCCGGTCAATATGAATACCAACTTCCGCTATTTGACGGATGTAATGTAGTAACAATGAACGGTATTTCGAGGATGTCCAATATGCGGCTTGTCAGCTTAGGGAAATGTAAGCCTGCAACACCAGGAACGCATAGAGGTGCAGAAAACCAAAGATGAGCAGTGGAAGCACCGTTGTACATCCAACCAACCATCGCTTCCTACAGTCAAATAATTGTGACGAAATACCACTGCACTTGGCTATTATGTGTGTGGCGTATTTTAGTGAAGATCCAACGGTTTTCGTTAGAAAAATGGGCATAATTATGTCTTCTTTAATCTATGTACGCATGGCAGTCTGTCTATTAAGCTAACTTACAAGAACGCGCGTGTGTGTGCATGTGTGTGCGCGTGCGCGTTTCTCTCTCTCTCTCTCTCTCTCTCTCTCTCTCTCTCTCTCTCTCTCTCTCTCTCTCTCTCTCTCTCTCTCTCTCTCTCCTGCTATAGTTGGTCGTATACAAATAACATTAGTGACCTTCGACCTCTAGCTCAGAGGTCCGCCAACGAGTAAGCGTGTGTCAGACGATTTAACGGCGGTTCATTTTTCATCTGGATTTCCGGCTAAAGGCCACACGCCATATCATTTCATTTCAATTTACTATGAATCAATTTAGTATTTCCTGTAGTCAAGAATGACATTTTGCTATATTAATATGCTTCAACTGTTAAATTGTATCTGTTAGCGGGTAATACTGGCCTATGGCTATATGTAGAGAGGTAATGTGGTAAGAAATACACAGACTATTGGCCTTCTCCGACCCATCAATGAAAGCTGATAGGAGTTAGTAAATGAAAATATATATTCTGCTTCGTTCACAATAGATCAGCTTCATAAAACACATCCCAGCTTCATAGAACATAGAACATGCAACATTTATCAGGTGCGTATGATGTTGCACAAATTCTAGTATTTACAATGAGCAATAATGACACGTATTGAACGATATTTTCTATTTTGAGGGATATTTTACAGCATGCTCTCCTGACAGCGATAACACAAGTCTGTTGTTTTATCGCTGTCAGGAGAACATGATTGTACGGCTGCTTCATACATTTACTGCAGGTAGTGAAATGAAGAGTAAAATACATTAACATATACATTACATGGTTGTTTATTCCGTTTATGAATTTTATAAATAATCCAGTTGCTATGAAATAAGTTGTCAGATGTACACAGGTTACAATCGAAGGACGAGATGGTTTAACACTGAATGGTTTAACACTGAATGGTTTAACACCGAATGGTTTAACACGGAATGGTTTAACACGGAATGGTTTGGACACAGAACACTGAAACGCAAGACTGCTGCCTCACACGTCAAGCAGGACATCTTACCTAGGCCACGTGATCATGTGATCACCCCGTAGATACAAGCTATAGCTCGGAGTTCGGTGTACGTTCTACTGGGGTAGATGCAGTCAGTAGGAACTGTAGCCTACTTATCCAATGAAAATGGTAATCACGAAAGCGTCAGTTTAACGTGTGCCCGCCTATTATAGAAATCAGGAATTCAGACAAACTACTAATAAAGTGTCCCTCTTCCATGGCAGGGGCCTGATTCACAGACCTACGATCGACTGTAGACTCCTAGTATGATGAGGATTGTGGTCGCCACTGTCATCTGATAGATTTACAATCGACTGTAGAAGATAACATAGCTTTGTGAACGGAGGCCGGATCTAATTCAAACATGCATTATTGCCCTAGAACATAGGAACATACATTATTGCCCTAGAACATAGGAACATACATTATTGCCCTAGAATATAGGAACATACATTATTGCCCTAGAATATAGGAACATACATTATTGCCCTAGAACATAGGAACATACATTATTGACCTAGAATATAGGAACATACAGCATTGCGCTAGAATATAGGAACGGATCAGGATCGTCCTTTTCATGAGAAACCGCAAAAAATAACCCCACTATTGTTATATTCCATTATTATACACAACAACATTAATTAAGGGTCGTTAGCCTTTTTGGATGCACACATTTAGCTTTATATTATTTTAACAACGAAGAATGTCCAAGCGTCCACTGGATCGTGGTGTTCTTCAAGATCTTACAGACTCATTGGAATATGGACGACGTCAGGATCATCAAGCTGAGTTGGTACAATGTTTCTCCACAGAATTTCTGCTGATCCTTAACTTATTTTGTTGAGTATGGTACGGCGATTAACGTACAGTAGCCTACAACGTGTCATGCTCTCCTGACAGCGATAATACAACAGTCTGTGCTATACGCTGTCACACTACGAGGGATTTCTGGTGTTCAATTATAAGCAATGTAATTGGTTCAATGAACCAGTGTAATTGCAAGTGCGCATGTGCAACATTACAGCAATCGTCTTCCGTTTCGGGATGACAAACAGTCGTTGGGCTGCGTTGAGTTATCCGCCCCTACTTCTTTTCATCAACAATTATCACCAGAGGCCGCCAAAAGAAAACTATGCATACCGATCTAGTATGACAGCGTATAGCACATACTGATGTGTTATCGCTGTCGGGAGAGCATGACAACCTGTATGATTAACTCCACCTCCATAAACAACTCTCTAGAGATTAAAGTACCTTAGTGTTACTATCATGTGTAGCACTAGATCTACTACGACGTTGATTGGTTCTGATATGACTTGTTGCTTCAATTGCGTGCGTGCTGCTACTACTGTTCCGAGGAAGAATTCCGACCAACACGTCATAAATAAAATAAATAAACGTCTGGTTGCCTTTTCCAGGATCCTAACAAACTCCTGCCAGGATCCTGGTGGATGTTAGGATCCTAGAACAGGACACCTGACGTGGTTTGCTGCGGGAGATGTTTTCCTGCAGGCGTAGAGGCACAGCTACACTGGCGCCATATTGCAAGACCAGCGTGTTTGGAGACAAACCAAACCTGACAATCATAACAATATCACCATATAGCCTAACCAAATTATTGGGGTTGCTCAAAACATCAGCCTCTTTTGACGCATGGCAGGTTTACAGTAAGGAGGTCTTCCTGACGTGACATTGGTTATTTCAATGTTATTGGGGTGGCAACCAGTGAGCATAACACACGCACACGTGACACCCAAACCACCACCCCTACCCCCAACCCCCACAACCCCCAACACGCACCCCCACATCTACACCTACACCATCAGAAAACGATAATATTTAAATTAGTTAGAAAAGTGCCAGCATACTATAAAACATGTTACAAATAAATACAAACAGAAATTCCATTATATGTGAAACCTCCCACATACATCTTTATAAGAACTGAAACAAATATAACCATAATAACTACTTTTGAATATTTTGTCATGGTAGTCATAACAAATAACAACTAGTATCACATCAGATGAATAAGATTGCAGTGTATGCACATGCCATGTTGTAATTTAGAACCAAAATATGACATCTGACACACGGTAACAGACTATAATATTATATCATAACTTGTATAACATGCAATCAGTATGTCTCGTATCAGATAAAACAAATGTCAGAAGACGTCGAAAAAAAAACGTGTCTAAGAATATCACA
>JAULBP010110106.1:0-18292 GCA_032355345.1 Lepetodrilus pustulosus | reverse complement strand
CGCACGCGCGCACACACACACACACACACGCATGCACACACGCACGCACACATACATACACACGCACACACACACACACACACACACACACATATATATATATATATATATATGCTCTACAAACAATGGCATGGTATATTCTATTTCTAACGTTTTCGCTAATGGCATAGACTAGTTGGAGTGTCACTATGGTGTTGGTACAGCATGCATCATATTATATACAAAACTGCAGTAAACATTTGCGTCTTATTTGGACAGAAAAAAAACCCCGTCTAAATGCCGACTGTGCTATCATTATCCGCTACTTGGACAAGCGAAATCCATGTGTATATACTATATTTTAAATACAGAATATTCTAGGAACGAATTAATTACTATTTGGAATTAAAATGTACATAAGAAATGTAACAAAATAATACGATTTGTTTGAGCGAATATGACGACACACTAGGGAACGAAATAGCTGTTGGAGTAAGTATTAATTAATAATTAGGAAATAATATACATGTACTACGGAAAGAAATACTGTACTATCATGATGCGTATATATAGGAATGAATTTCACTGGAAAGACTTTTGCGAGAATGCTTTTTGCACAGATTGCTGTAAACTTTTACTTTACATAGATATAAGCGAACAAACATGCGTTTAGCATATCGTGACAACAGATTTTACATTTTCTAGTAAGCAACATTGCAGAAATTAGAAAGATCTTAAAATTATTTGGTCTTTTACCAAGTCCATGTCATTTTCTTTATAATATGTTTAAGTTTGAATTAATTTTAATATTGCTAATTATATTGTACTGATAAATTCATTTAAAAATAAATAGTACGTGTACTCGCCGACATCTTATGAACACTATCACGAGGTGCGTGGCTGCCACGTCAGCGGACGACAACCCCCCGACTCCGCTTGGACCAGCATGTCCCCCACTTCCGCCGTGAGCACTTCCTGTGTATACAATGAAATACTGGGACCGAGGAAAACAACGACGAGATGAGTGAAGCAAACCATCGGGTATTTAATATTGTTTCATGGTCCTGTCTTAAAACCTGCACCGTCAGTGTAATTCTAAACACCAGCACTTCTTAGTATAATATTTTATAATAAATTCCTATGTAAACTTAGAACTATTAAAAACTATGTCAAGTTTCAATAAATATGTGTCAGGCTGTAATGAACAACACGTTCATGTAATACAATGCTTTGAGAACCAGACGTGTTTCACAGATGTTATGTGTAGGACGTACACAGATTTCGTATTCTAAGGGTATAAACATCTAGTCTAGATTGTGTTAGAAATCAGTGCCTTGCTTAAAGGCATAATATCACGGGAGGTTGACCTATATAACGGCCAACCGAATTACTTACGCTTGATGTGTCCGCCCAAAAGTTGTTATTTACTGATGCACTTATTCCCAAACACTCGATATAGTTAACACAAATTTTATATGTTATATGAATTGAGGTTATGGAACATTCCTTATCTTGTCTTTAATGCATCAATTAAAATGTGTAGGAAATTGGTGACGATATTATTTCGTAGTACGACTATAGAGTTATATCCCCGCGTTAATATAAAAGAAGCAAAAGTACGCCCATATTCAGGTTGTCATCATAATTGGCAAATTCAAAACGATTTGTTGAAATGGTATTTTGCCTACATACAGCGGTGGAAAGATTTTAATGTCAAGTGAGTGTACTTTACAGTTGTAGCTAAGAACTAGTCCAAAACAACCATACATATATGTGATATTATGCCCTTAATAAACGATCGAATGTCTCTTGTTGGTTAATAATATCTTTTAGACGTTATCAAGTCTGGTTCTATCTTCGCTAATTGTACCCCGCGCGTTCTGCGTTCTGAGTAGGGCTTCTGAGGGGTGTAGATCATAACCTGACACAGAACTGTCTTCCTCGTCGCTGTTGTATATCAAGTCAACTCCTCCTTATCAACTAGGTCATCTAGGCTACTTCACGTTAATAGCGCCTTTACTTGATGGATAGGCCTACATGTTATGCGAAAAACAGTATATATTTTTTTTTATCGTTTCTTTATAATATTTGTACATGGTTAAATGTTTATTAATAATGCTATTAAAGTAAATGTCCACATGCTTTGTGAGTAACTGTTTTCTCAAGAATATGAGCATGGTCAATACGACAGGCCTACAGTAATAGCCTGTCCATACAATTCTGTTTGGTAAGTATATATATAATCTAGAAAATCAATCCAATATTGCAAACACATCCTAACATAACACCATGCTGAACACCTGGATCTACATGCATGTCATTTACCAATAGTGTGAAACTAATTTTAATCCAAACTATAATTATTAACGTGGGCAGTGTGTTAGAACAGTGATTCGTTGTGATGTTAGTTGACAGGGGTCCATACTGTCTGTGCGCCGCCTCCTCGACCCCGACTTCCGGTCAGGAAGTGGCTATTGAATTCCAGTTTCAATCGGAAAATGTTCACCTCAGGAAATGAGTTACACCATGATGGACTAATCTCTAAGGGAGCTGATGTGATGATGTCGTTCTAGTCATATGTCGGATTGAGTGTCGTTACTTTATTGACTCATATGTCGGATTGAGTGTCGTTACTTTATTGACTCATATGTCGGATTGAGTGTCGTTACTTTATTGACTCATAGGCGTAGTGGGTGTCGCTGTCAACAGACTTGGCAGAGAAAACTTGGTCTGTCCTACAACCCGTAAGAATAGTTCACCTAAGCTCAAGGGTATCGCTTCTGTAGGCTCTTGGTTCGACTATAAGAGCATGTAGCGCTCTCGAAAGTGTCCGATCGTCATGTAGGCTACAGGAGAATCGCTACACGACCGCAACGGTATATCTTAGTAGACAAGACATTTTGTAGAAACGATGCTCGATCAGATGATATCAATATGTCACAACTTGTTCTTGACGACTGAATGTCAAACAAGCTAGCTCATGTTCCATTCTCGTCAGTCTTTCTTTTATCTGGCAGTAAACAGATACGCATATCCTTGTATGCACGGAAACAGCCATCCGTACGTAAAGCTCCATACGCGTTTGACGGGAGAGGCTTGACTGAATATTTTGCATCCTGCGTTATTGGCTAACTTCCGGTGTCTCGATGATTAGCACGTACGCATAGTGGCGTGCTAGCGATTCAACTAGTAAACTTTGAAATCAGGTTCACTGGTTCCATTTTTGTGCTTCCATTGATTTCTCTAAAACCTTTGATAATGTACACTGGAGAGCAAGTGTATCGTGTAAACTGAATAAACACGTTAAGCAATGCATTAGAATCGGGAGATTGATACGAAGACATGTACCCTTAATAAAAATATCCCTCCCCAAGACTCGGGAATTTTGTATTCTGGCACAGCTTCAAACAATCTTCCGCCTGACAGTGCTGACCATATGGTATTATGACGGTTCCTGTCTCGGAAATTTTTGTCGTCTAGAATTATACCAAGCGGTATCTGATCTAGGTGGATGTAGAGCGTTATGTACGGGATCGTCTGCTGCCACACCTTAAACAAGAGAGCTTCGGGTCAGTTCCTATTGCTGATTTATTGAGTGGCAATGTTACAGAATCGCAATACATTAAACATTCATGACAATATTACATAATATATCTTTGTTGAACAATGAGTGTTAATATATAATCCATTTTGTTTACTTTAAATTAAAAGACAATTATTCATAACACTATTCAGAACATGATGGACGTTTAAATTGCTTAAATGCAAGAATCGGTACTACGAATATACTTTCTACATGTAACCAGGAATTAAATAAATGCAAACTCTACTCTACTGAAAACACGAATCTACTATCATTGATATATATTTAATTTGGTTATTAACGAAACCATTCAAATTACTGAATGGAATCAAATTATTGATATTTAACAGATACTGACAATTGCATAACTTGCTACAGCATAATTACATTACTGTGCACATGGCTATATCTACTGAATACGTCGTTATTATGGATGTACATCATTAATTGATAGTTGTCCATTTCTCTGGTCGAGTTGTGTATAGTCATGTATGTGTATATGTGATATATGCATATCTGGATATTGACTATATGAATTAACATTCGCTAACAGACCTCGACAACATCAATATAATCATATACTATCGACTTAGCATTGAATTATGATAATGCATGTTATGTATTTTAACATTTGTTTGCATTAAGTAATTACTCCGCTAAGCGATAGATATAATAGGAATGTGATATAACACGCCACTAGTAACAATATATTGTCAGGTACATTCTACACAATTAAATGAATACATATACGTACACTCTAAACCTTTTGCTACCTCGCAATGCAATGAAAACATTTACTTGCAGCAATTCACAAGATGCTACATTAACTATATACGTTTTGCTACCACGACGCCACAGTAATAATGCGAACATGTACATAATATTTAGTAATACGAATTCTTAAGCGTAGACAATAATTGTTCAAGTTAAATACATTTTCAGTCAAAATAACAAAGTACACAAATGATTGTCTTACCTTAAAACAAGAGATCTCCGGGTCAGTTCCTTGCTAGTTTATTCAGTGGCAATGTGCCTGGCAATGAACTGACCCGTCTTTTATACCCATTTGACCACTTTAATGATATACGTCTAGATGACCAATTTGAACCTGCTCGGGGATATATAATCTATCTTTAGTATCTCTACATGTGTAAGTATTTGTGAAGTATACGCGGCAGTTCATTTAATTCTTAGTATCAGTATCCGCTCGAACTTTTGACGGTGGGATGTAAGTTTAATCAAACACTTGATCAATTTTCAACTCTGGGACACCTCTGGGAAGGTCTACATTGTTTAACAATTTGGTGTGCGTTTATACGCTTGACCCGATCATGTCGCTTTGACCTGATCATGTCGCTTTGTCCTGGTAATGAGTGTTCCCCGAGTAGGTAGTAGCATGTTATACGATATAAATTTAGTCCAGAGCATGTTATACGATATAAGTTTAGTCAAGTTACTGAACGAATGTGTGCAATATTGTAAAGACTTTTTAACCGAATTCTACACTATGACAGTACCCCCGGACGTCGTGGAGCTTTTGTCCTCAAAAGCTTTTGAGTAATGGTAAATTATATAAGTAGAATACAACAATATAACATGGAATACAAAATACATGGTAAATATACAAATGGATACAATCATGGGCAGTATTAAGGTATTGTACATCAGTATGAATGCACAGAATAGTATTAAAATGCACTAACAACAGATGTAGGATCTACAATCTTAAAATAGCCATTGTGGGCAATCAGGATGTAGGCGGTGAATGGTTGGCCTAAAATACGTTGAACCTTTCGTGCAGCGAAGTAGGATAAAGACAGGGTTTGGGGGATGAGCAGGGATATTTTGGACAGTTTATTAGTAACAATAAACCCAGGCCAGTCAATGGATAGCATTGGAGCGAAATATCCAGAAATACTAAGATTGTTGACAGTGTAAGGTGGCTGGATGTCCCAATAAGCTGGACATAGAGTTAAAGAAAGAATAGGAATCATGATACATTCTGAACCGGAAGTGAGTTCAATAAGGAGACAGTTTCGAGGTCCAGAGCGATTCTGAATTATAAGTATGATGAGAATACCAGCAATAGATAATGTGATGAACCCAAGCAGAATTGACACATGGTAATCTACAATATCCGTAATAACAAAGGGATGAGGGGTGGAAGGCTGATCGTAAGTGAGTACGGGAGGGAGGACTGCCTTAGATGGAACCACTCTGGTTACCAACATAAGTGCTGCAGACAGAGTACGAATTTTAAAAAACAGCCAAACAGTTAATAGAATAGATACACCTGAAATAGCGGATGCACTTATAGCAATGAGAGCATTTGTGTCTGGCCAAGAATATTGAATAGCGATCTGACCATCAAGGAGAGGTTCTGCTATAGTTTGAAAAATGGTTTGATCTTTCTTGGCACTTTCTGCAATACGCTTTAAACTTAAATGTTCCTTATTGTCATTGGCCAACACACTAGCAAACTCATGGGAATAGATATGAAAGTTTGGAATTGTGAAATTAAGCGATTTACTGAATGTGGTATCACCTGCAATAGTTGATAGTACTGATGTGTCGAAAAAATGCTGCAGTAATGCAAGATTAACTGGATGGAGGTGGGTCAGAGATTGGGAGGAATTGCGACATGAGCCAAATGGAGCAGGATAGAAGAAATCCTGCGTAGAGAAAGAACAGTAGCACGGAGTCTCGATAATACAAAACATGCAACCATTGACTGTACGTTGGGAGTTAGGACAAGTGAGTGTTAAGAAGGGAACACGATAGACGAGAAGATGCGACTCGTCAATGGCAATTAGATGGGGCGCTAACGGTGTAGTTAAGTACCGGAAATCACACAAAGATTTAATAGCATGCTTTTTGTTTTGAAATAGTGCTAAGACACACGATGTTTGGGTAGTTGACTTTAACGACAGTCGGAATGGGCAGTGCAAGGTAGAGTCGTCCACTGAACATGAACTTAAACTAGAACTATCAATATTGATATAGTACTTAGCGTCTGAAGACATAACAAAATAGTCGGGCGTATTGAGAAGCTGTGTTGAATGATCAGATGTTTCATTGATTGGAACGGGAAGAGAGATAATCTTGTACATTTGAAACGGTGTACCAATGGAGGATAATGGGAACTTAACGGAAATGTATACATGGGATTTACTACGCGCAAAAATGAACTGGGCATGTGAATAATAAAATGTAGGGTTAGTTTGAAGTAACTGAAAACCTGGATACTTTTGGGACAATACATGGGAAAGGTGATTAATGGTTTGTTTTAAAATTTGCGGCGCTATGAGAAGTGGTGATAGCTTATTATTAGCCAGATCCAGCATACCTAATTTAAACTCCTGTAGCTGGTGCTCTACAATGTAAGCATTTTGAATTTGGTCCACTAACAGGGATGTTAAAGTTACAATGATTGATTGTATGGATTTGGTGTTTTCATCCAATGCTAATGCCGTTAATTTAATTGCATCGTGGTTGGTTTGTACGCCTTTCAGGGCATTTTTAAACCTGGTATCTACTAGCTTCATGAAGGAAGATAGATGTACAGAGTGATGCCTCATGACATTTACTAGATCGAGATCATGTTTGGTAAGGGCGTTAATATGTTTAGCCAGAATGTTAACATCATTGGTAGTTGCCGTGCCAAACAAGGTCTTAGAAAGTGAACCTACAAAACTAAGGATGGCTCGCTTTGATCGGGTTGAAGACGGTATCTTGGACTCTGGAATAAGCTTTGTAATTTGTTGTCGTGTTTCACGAAGCTGTGATACACATTTGGTTTTGATGATGTTTAGATGCATTTGTATTGTCTGGAGAAGAGCGCAATTACCCCCTGTGTCTTGGTTACAGCCGGTCAAGGTTGGAATGGCTGGAACAGTTGGGAGCTTGACCTCGTAGGTGTGTACCCAATATTCCGTGGCAAAGTATATACGTGATGTCGGTTCGAAGAGAATGCCATAGTTTAGACGCTGGACAGGATTAACGCCTACGACCGGATGTGTGATCATGGACATGGTCATTAATAGGATGATCAGCCTCCATACGGAACCTACAAGAACAAACCAAGGTGTGCTTATTAGAAGGCGTATGACCTGGAAGTACAAACATGGTGGCGTCCCACCCATTGTAAATCCTAGCACTATAGGAACACAGAACAGTGACGTATCTGTCAAAGGGGTGGTCATACGACATCAAAGCAAACCAGAGAAAGACTCATAGAAACCAAGGTAGACACATATGAGATACCTATTTGAAATATTTATAACCATGTTTCCGTATTTTTCCAGTCATTGTATGGCGTTCATGATATTGGTGTATGAGATCTGTACTGAGATTTGATGCAGGTTCCCATGTGGATTGTGGATAACCTACCCATTTGATTTTATAATGATTGATGCCTCGTATTGGCTTGCATTGTAGAATGCGTTCTACCGTATACAATGTATGTTGGCTACGGGACAAGGGACCTGTATCGGGGTCTGGTATCTGGGATTGCGGTGTGGTGGGTACCGTTTGAGAGCGAGGGTTGATTTGTGTTTGAGAGGTTTGTGGAATATTCTTTGGTTGTGATTGAGGAGTGTCTTGCGACTGCGATGAATGACTGGGAACGTCATCCGTGTTGTCGCGTGCCTGGGAAGGTGGTATGTTGTCGGCAATGGCATTTCCATTGTCATTGGGCATGTTTGGTACTGGCTGTGTTGCAAGTCTAGGATTGGTGTCATCTCTGATGGTGTATATTTTCAATCTATTAGCATGTATCAAAGATTTGTGGTCTTTGTTGGTTGCTGTGTTTCGTAGTTTGAAAGTATGGTTTGGGCCGAGATTAGTAACAGTGTATGGACCGGACCATTTGGGAGACAGTTTCGGAGAGAGACCTTTCTTAACAGTGGGATCCTGCATCATGACCTGACTGCCAATTACGAAGGAAGGATCCTTTGATTTTAAGGCCAGTCTGTCTTTGTTAATTTCCTGCGAGACAACCATGTTCTCCTTGGCAATTGCCTTGGCCACTTTCAGATTCTCCAAAAGAACTTTCAAATGACTTTCGGCTGATTTACCAAGAGAAGGTTTTGGAAGCAGTGCGGTGTCAAATGGGAGATGCATTTCCCTACCAAAGAGAAGATAGTGAGGAGAGTAGCCTGTTGACTGACATGGCGAGTTGCGCATTGCCATCATGATACATGGAATGAGAGAGACCCAGTTTGATTGATCAGCATTGGAGTATGCTCTAAGGGCCTGTTCAATGACACTGTTGCGTCGTTCGCACATGCCGTTAGTTTGAGGGTGGTAGGACGAAGTGTAGTGGTGCTTAATGTCTAGTAGTTCACACAATGCATTGACAAGCTTTGATGTGAATTGACGACCACGGTCTGACAGCAGTGTACGTGGAGCACCATAGCGAGTAATAACCTCATTGAAGAGAGTATTAGCCACCTCAGTTGCATCCTGTGAACGCAATGCGAACCCCTCTGTCCATCTAGAGAATGAATCTACCACAAGCAGAACATACTTGTAGCCTTCCTTAGTTTCAGGAAGTGGTCCCAAAATGTCAATATGAAGACGAGAGAATGTGTCTCCTATTGGCATAGGGACCATGGGGGCAGGTTTTGCATTGGCATGTCGCTTAGAGCGCTGGCAAATGTCGCAAGACTGAATGTAATTTTCTATGTCTTGATACATTCCCGGCCAATAGTACTTTGTAAGCAGTGTCTGGCGAGTGGCGTCTCTACCAAAATGGCACCCACCAGACTTGGAATCATGATAGGCATGAAGTAAGTCTTTGCGGTACGTGAGTGGTACAACTACTTGAGTGACAATAGAGGGACGGTTGTGTTTGGTACCTCTATGTTTTGCCTGATAGAAGTGAAAAAGTGTACCATCTAACAGTTCATATTCCTGGGCGCGTCCCTGAAGACCTTTCACCTGAGAATCTGAATACTGAGGAGGTATTTCACCTTTACCAAGAAAGTCAATGATAGGACGCAGGTCAGGAGACATGTATTGCTTGGAATCTAAGTGCTCATCGTCAAACTCTACAGCTACCATGGGAGTGGTCAAGCAAACAGACGGGGAGTTGTCAGTATACTCAAAGTCAACTGCCAACGAAATAGGTTCTTCCTGTGTGTGGGCTGAATGTGACAGAGAGACAGGAGTGAAAGGTATGGCATCTGCAGACAGAGGCTTTGTGGTGTTCACTTCAGAGGAAGGTGCTAAATGGTGTGATGTGAGGGTAGAGTGCTTTGTAGTAGAAGTTGGTGTTGTAGGTTTGATTCTTGCTTTGTTGTTTTGACATGAAACTACCTCAGCATATGTGCGTTGTCTAGCGGGAAGTGGTGGGGAAGGAATGTCATCTGTGACTGGGGCAGTTTTGGGTTCGGGATATTTAGTGCGTGACAATGCGTCAGCATTTGTGTTGGATTTGCCAGGGCGGTGTTCAATTTCAAAGTCATATTCTTGCAGCATGATTGACCATCTAGCTAATCTACCGCCTTCTTGTTTAACACTTTTGAGCCAGGTTAAGGCTTTGTGATCTGTATATACTTTGAATTTGCTGCCTGCCAAATACACCCTGAACGTTCGAATACCCTCTAAAACAGCTAAGCATTCAAGTTGAGTAACTCCCCAATTACGTTCCGATGTGTGTAGAGACCTACCGCCATAGCATATCACACGTTCTCTACCGTTGCTATCTATTTGACCCAAAATGTACCCCAACGAAGTCAGTGATGCGTCTGTCGTTAGAATAAAGGAGCTGTTTGGATCAGGATAAGCCAGGATAGGAGACGATGTTAAGGAATGTTTTAATTTTACAAATGCTTGTTGGCATTTAGTGGACCACAAGAATTTTGTGTCTTTTTTCAGAATGTCATAGAGAGGCGATGCTATTCCTGCAAAATTTGGGACAAATTTTCGGTAGTAGGTAGCAAGACCTAGGAAGTGGCGAACATCATGTACATTTTTGGGTTCAGGAATTTGTTTGACTGCTTCTATTTTAGACTGATCTACTTCAATGCCGTCTTTATTGAAAATGTGGCCTAAGTACTGTACTTGTTTAGCTGCAAATCTGCATTTACTAGCCTTCAAAGTTAAGCCTGCTTCCTTGATTTTTCGAAAAACGCATTTCAAATGAACCAGATGCTCAGAAAATGATTTTGAGAAGACAATGACATCATCTACATAGATCAGAATGTACTTCCAGTTCATATCTTTTAGAGCTTCAGAAATAGTGCTTTGGAACGCCATTGGAGCGTTTTTGAGGCCAAACGGTAAACGATTCCACTCAAAAATGCCATCAGGTGTAATAAACGCAGATTTGTGTTTTGTTTCGGGATGTAAGGGAATCTGCCAGAACCCACTAGCGCAGTCAAGTACACTAAATATTTGCGCGTGAGATTCACCAACTGCATCAATTACATCTTCAAAACGAATCAATGGAAAAAATATTGGTTTTGTGACTAAATTCAAACGACGGTAATCTACGGCGAAACGGTAGGAGTTGTCTTTCTTCTTTACCATTACAACAGGTGAATGCCATTCTGAAGAACTGGGAGTGATAATATTAGCCTCTAACATTTCTTTAATTTGTTTTGAGCATTCTTTCCTGACCTGAATGTTTTGTCGATAAAATGGTAGTCTAACTGGTCTAGCATCACCTGTCTCTATCTTGTGTTCATGTAGGTGTGTTTTGCCTAGTTGTGACCAATTGTTTGAAAAGACTGCGTGTTGTGAATGTAAAAAGGTTTGCAATTCTTGTTTCTCATTTGATGTGAGATCAGAATTACTTAAATCAAAAGAAAGTGCAGTAGTGCTTGACGTGTGAGGGTCCTGAGTGGGCGGGGCATCATGTAACGGTTTGTCAAGTGGTGAAGTGATGTGGGAATGATGTAATCTATCATTAGCCGGCTGGTGGCTAACCGTAGGTTGTGGGTGCTGTGATACGCATGTGCCCTGCGGGGATCTATTGTAAACAGAAGCGCTGTTGACCTGAGAAGACCTATGCTCGGACGGGGGCGTGTCAGACAGAACAGATACATTAGTGGGATCTACTTCAGATGCCGTAGCAAGTACACGTCTAGAAGATAAGTGGACTGAAGAATCACCAGGATTTAGGAGCCTCATATAAACTGTCTTTCGTGAATTTGTTATTAAACACCTAGCACCTTGAAGTTTAGTGCTAGCGAGTTCAGCAACAGGTTCAAGAAGTAGCACAGAGTTTGGTTGACAACGGGAAACTTGAACCGGGACATCTACCTGACAGTGGGGTGGGACACTAATGGATTTCTTGCACCTAACATAACCAGCATTTGTTTCAACGAGAGAGACAGATATCAGACCTTCCTGAATCGAGAGACTTTTGGTTGCCAAGCAGACAGTAGCCTTGTTGGATTCAAGAAAGTCCATACCAATGATGAGAGAGTGGTGAAGATGAGAAAATACATGGAAGCGTTGTAACAGAGTGACATGACCTATGTTAATATCAAGAGATATCAATCCTAGCACTGGATGAGTTTCACCGCCTACCCCTACAATTTCTTTTAGATTGGAAGGTTCTAAATGGCGTTGTTGATATCCTACTTTTTGTAGGAAGCGCATGCTGACACAGCTGATAGCTGCACCTGTATCAACAAGCGCTGTGGTCTTCACTTGCTTCACCTTAACATGAACAGTGTTCTTTAGTAAGGGAGCCACAAGTGAGACCATTGGGTTCTTGTGCCTGACCTCATGTGACTGAGAATCAGGCACGAGTCCCTATTGCCTGAGTGCTCGATTCTGCGAATGGGCCCTCATGCATACACCGGAATGGTGTCCTACAACTTGACAATAATCGCATTTGGTATAATAATCAGGGCATTCATACCGATTAGAACAATACCTACCGCAACCAAGACACTTGTCTTGCAGGAAGGCCGGCGGCGTGAATGCTGGTCTCTGCTGACGTCGGGGAGGAGGAGGCTGGTACCGTGGGTATGGCTGCTGGAACTGTGCGGGTGGTTGTGGGGTGTACTGCGGGCGGGATGGTTGTTGATACGGTGCAGGTGGTTGTTCATAATGCGGCGTTGGTTGTGGGTTGTACTGCGGGCGGGATGGTTGTTGATACGGTGATGGTTGTTCATACTGCGGCGGTGGTT
This sequence comes from Lepetodrilus pustulosus, assembly GCA_032355345.1. Classification (NCBI taxonomy): domain Eukaryota; kingdom Metazoa; phylum Mollusca; class Gastropoda; order Lepetellida; family Lepetodrilidae; genus Lepetodrilus; species Lepetodrilus pustulosus. The sequence goes on along the minus strand of JAULBP010110106.1, from coordinate 5,584 downwards.
GTTGCTGGAACGGCGGGCGTGTCTCAGGCTGGCGACGGGTCGGACGGTATTCCCGTGAAGGTTGTGGTGATGCGGCCTCCACAGAGATAGCCTTCTGAGTTTGTAGAAGGGCCGACACCAATGTAGACAAGTGGTCAACCTTGTCTGCCATCTTGTCGTCCGTCTTCACTGCGCCGGAAGCCTTTTGAGCCAGCTCTGCATGATGGCGGACGTCCTCCAAAGTCGGCGGTTCCTTGTTGTGGACCCACTGCCGGATGGTTGGCAGCAGGCCATTCACAGCCACGGCGACGATCACCGCGTCAGGAAGCTGCAGGTGAAGAGTAGCGGCCTGGACCCGGGAGATGTAATCGTTGACACTTTCGGTCAGGCCCTGACTCATCTGCAAGATTCCCACATCAAAAGATTTTGCCGCGTTAAATCGTTGAGTAAATGCGGCCTGGAGTCTGTCGCAGTCTAGGCGGTCCCTGGCTGGCAAGTCACAATACCAAATTTTAGCGCTGCCCTCCAAGTAGAAGGGGAGCATTTGGCATCGTTTCTCAGCGGTGATATTGTAGAAGTCGCCGAAATTTACGAAGTCCACCCACCAGGATGTGGCGTCCTTCTGTCCGCTGAATGATGAGAGTTTTATGTGCGGCATGACGTCGGACATCGGTGTAAGCGGTCTGGACGGCGAGGAGGATGTAGATGTTGACGTTGCCGTTGAAGAAGATGTTGTTGGCTGAGTCGGCGGAAGGAGCACCGGAGAGAGAAGTTCAGGCGACGGTTGAAGAGTGATAAAGATAGATCGTGGTTCTTGTCCCCTGAGCTTCTCTTTGTAGTTATGCGGTGTGGCACCAGTCATCGATGACGAACCCGTCTCCACCAATTATAACGGTGCGTTATTGTGGGGTTTTTGGCTATCTAGAATTATACCGTTAGGTATTTGGTCTAGGGGGATGCAGCGAGCTTAGGTACGGGATCGTCTGCTGCCACACCTTAAAACAAGAGATCTCCGGGTCAGTTCCTTGCTAGTTTATTCAGTGGCAATGTCTGGTTATACAATACATGTTACATGACAGTAATCGTAACTTCATGACATTCATTTAGTTTTATAAAATATACAGAATAGCAAAACATTACTAACATATTAAACAATCATATCAATAGTACATGATACATCTTTCTTGAACAATGATTGTTATAAAAGAAGTGTCCGAACCATCTTATACAGCATATATATAATCTATTTTATTTACTTTGAATTCATTGGTAATTAATATATGAGATGCGGCATATTTCTTAGTGGAACGCTATTCAGAATATGATCTAAGTTTGAATTGCTGAAATGCGCGGATCAGTACTTGTTACTATGGCGATGACATAATGTATACTATACTTGAATAGATTTACGGAATATGAAAGTCGCATGATCTCTAATATCGCATTCCATATTGTGTATTGTGCTAACTTATATCCACTACATGTAGACAGGAAACAGTAGGAACTGTTAATAAATGCAAATTGTACTCTACTGAATACGTTGTTATAAGGGACATATAATTAATTGATAGTTGTCGATTTGTCTGGTCGAGTTGTGTATATAGTCATGTATATGTGATGCATATCTAGATATTGACTATATGAATTAACATTCGCTAACAGACCTCGTATATATTATGAAGAATATTACCTGGATTTAACACTGTGACAGTACTATCAACACAATGCCTAAAATTAAAATGTATATCATGTGAGGTGATACCTTTAATAAATAAATCGTTCCGCATGTCTATATGTCTATCTCTTCGCACCATTGACAGAATAGATACAAAGATGTCAGTTACCTTTGTGTGTTTTGAATTCAGCATCACGAATGCCACAGGGTTATGGCTCTAAACATAACACCCTGTACACACACGCGGAGGATTCAGATGATCTCACGATGCTAACAAAGGCTTATTGTTTAAATATATTCCACACATTCCTCAAATACCCGACTTAGTTATAGCATTGAAAACACGACACCAAGCCCTGATGACCAGATACCTCGATGAACTAGATATAAAAAAAATAGGGCGCTTAAAGTCCCTGATAACATCAAGTCGTAACCCTTACGAGATCTCGGAAGCATTCGGAATATATCGGGGTTTTTTAAATTTTTCTTTCAGAACATCACTTGTATGTCATTCAACATATCGGTTAGAGGTAACCGGAAACCAGGCAATTAAGGGATTTATAGCATATGTTAACTTATGCTTGGGATGACTTACTGGATCTCATTATGTGGGATTAACTGAAAGACGCACCGTGGGATTGGCCCCGAATACAACGTGATCGATGGCAATTCAAAGATGAAATTAATAGATTGGACTTTGGTAATACGGATATGGTTTCAGTATACTTGTATAGGCATATTTTTCTTGCCCGAACTAACCCAATTAGCGAGATGAAATTTGAGCAAACAACGAGACAGTCATTTCAGACAATGAAGAAGCTTGTCCGAGTATAAATATATCAGAATCTCTACTTTTCGAACAATTGAAATCGATCTGTTCAGTTTTGGGTATATTGAAATGCTGATATATATAGTAATTTCATGGAAACAAACTTACGTTGAAGAAAAGGAAGAGTTCGTAGTCGTGGTTCTTTGAATAAAAAAAAAGAGATTACATACATCGAGCCATGCATCCTCTCACCCCAGAAGTATACCTGTTACGTTAGCACTGCACAACACTCCTGTGTATCCTTTCACGAAGCTCTTTAATCTACTAAGAGACTGGTAGCGCTCTCTTAGCAGTGTATTAGCTATCGGCAAAGCGAGCGCTACCAGTCACTCTCTTAGTGGATAAGAGAGCTTCGTGAAAGGATACCCAGGCTCACATCTAAAGCAAAACCTGAGCAAAACGCTAACCAATGAGATCATTTTCCCGATGAAAACGCCGTAAATATCTATTCACTGAAACAGATGCTATCATTGTTCTATGTAGAGCTCCTGTAGACTGTTTGCGTGAATTTTCCCATATATGTGAGCCAGGGGTATTGTGCAGTGCTAACGTAATAAGTACCTCTCTGGTGCGAGGATGATATCGAGCTAGCTAGACGTTTGGTGGCATTTCTTTTCGATATCTTAAAGATTTCGTCTTACTCTGATCCACCCGGGGACATGTTCCCGAAGCTATCATATACGTAACGACATCGGACTTCATTGAGGAAAGTTTGCCTCTTTCGAGATCATCAAACGATGTCGTTACGTATATAAGAAGAAGACGCTTTATTTAACGTCGGATATTAATACGATAATTTATGGAATGGTGACCCTGTATAGTTACGTTGTTTAGTACACTTGTCAATGACTTTCACCTGCACTTCTCAGCTTTAATATTAAATCTGCTATCTAATATATATAGAGAATCACATAGTAGGGGTTTCAGTTAAATGTCCAGTAGGCTGCAAGCTTTACGAAGCTAAAGAAGCACTACAGGTACACTACAATGTGCTACAAGACAACATTGGGAACCTTTTCACGAAGCTATTGTACCCATCAAGAGGCCATGTTTTATTTATTTATTTACTCTTTTTGTTTAATGGGTTTATAGTCGCTTTCTAGAATCGTTCACTATTATCACGACTTGTCAGTTTTAGGGCAGGAGGAAACCCGCACCATCCGTAGCGCTGAATGCCGAATGTTGCAGTAAACCTGCCCACACCGGCTGGTACTGACAGATCAAGGATGATATCTGTATTGCCACTCTACAGACAGTGCATCATATCAATATCGCGTCAGAAATGCAACCCGCGAACATTGATGCCGGGCCCCCCCGGGGTAGGATTTGAACTCGGTATACCTTTGGCTCCGAGGTCCAACGAAGAGACCATGTAATAAATTAATAATCAACGTTCAAGATATAGATACGAGAGCGTTATACTATTATATGCTCTCTTAGTGGAGTCGAGGGCTTAACAACTGGCATTCAGAGCATTTCTGTACGAAACGGCGTCTCTAAGGTATCCCCATCTCCAACCTTAGCCATAGACTACACCATTGGTAAGGTTGTAGTTAAGATTACCGTAGACTTACGACGTTTCGCGCGGGTGGACCCTGGAAAATACAGTTTCTCAGTTAAAAGTAGCAGTTTCCTAGTAAAGAGTGTTTAGAACTCGAATAAAAAGAAACCATTTCGAAGTGCTACCAGTACATTTAATGTCAAGGTAAACTGTTACCACTAATTATCAAGGTATGGGTTCAACCAACTATATCCGTCAACATGATGGATGCATGACAATGAGGCGACATGGTCGAGAAACCATTTTATCGTCGTACACACAGACGTATTTTGATCTTGGATTTAATTACTATAATTATTGTAATATATGTAGAAGAGTAACAGAATTCTTGTACTAAAATTACGATAACTTCAGGAACATCGTGGAGGGGTAGATCTTCTAGCATACATATATGACACAAACATTATGACACACGCATTGTGACGATGTATGTACACGTAGGATGTTGTGACATCTCTCTCATTATGCATAGTTAATATCATGCATACCGGCCATAGGCGTAGGCTAAAATCTAAAATGTTTTTTTTTCAGCTCGAAAATATATTTACATGCATAGATAACAGTGTCATAACAACTTAAACAGCTTAAAGGCACATAACCACATATTTCACAGAGCGCGTAGCACTATATTTGAGTAATAAATGCAAACTACATTCATTCTCATGTGATACCTATCATCAATTTTATATCTCCATAATCCCTTTCGTCTATCCACATTGGGAATTCAATCTACAGCAGTTGTATGTTTCAAAGACAAAATAATTAAAGCTACGTTCCTTTAATTCAAACAAAATATGAAATATTTGATGACTATCGATTGTTGGGCAATAAGTACATCAGTATATATGTCTGGAAATATAATGCTATGTGATACTGATAATCAGCGGCGTATATTGTAGAAGCAGTAGAAATGGTCATGATAGCCACACAATTGATCAGAAACCAGCAGCCTAGCAGGTGGCAGTAGATAGCGTGTATAGCAGCCGTACTCAAATCATCACTGATATACATTATGTAATTAGAGTGATCGATGAGTTTAGAACTTGGAGATGTGCATACGGTTCAGACGGTTCAATATTTACATACTTCAAACATTGATTTTGTTTCTTATCGATGTCACTGTACTCATAGAAGCAGAACGTATGGACGCATTGACTTGTGCACTTAAAGGTGTATAGCGTTGTATGTAATTTGATACGTTAATACATGTATATCATTGGTGTGTCATCAAAATGGTATTTTCGCCAACATTAGTTAATGTGGTGCAAAACGCACCACATCCTCTCACCACAGAGGTACCTATTACATCCAGGATTCATTCCATGTACCCCTGGCACACATCTAGAGACCATCTACAGCGACACATGCGCAGTCTAGGAGCTATAAACAGAACAACATCTATGTCATTGAATAAATATTTACAGCAAATTCATCGGGACAATGATTTCATTGGTTGGCTGTTTGCGCAAGTTTCCCCGCTAAATGTATGCCAGAGGTACATGGAATGAGTCATAACTGTAATAAGTACCTATTTGGTACG
>JAULBP010110095.1:0-10104 GCA_032355345.1 Lepetodrilus pustulosus | reverse complement strand
TGCGGGTTTCCTCCTGCCCTAAACTGACAAGTCGTGATGTTAGTGAAAGATTCTAGAAAGCGACTATAAACCCCATTGCAAAAAAAAAAAAAAAAGTAAAACATACCAATTTACAACACATGCCATGCAAATGTACCGCAATTCACTCGCTATCGTCTATTGTCGTATTGAGACTGGAAGCATTATATATACCTGTTGGTGTTCCAGGGCTAACGACCACGTGTTCCTCTTCCATCGGCCACAGAAGTATGACGCCAATGACATTTCGTTTCAAGAAGAAGCCACTGACATGGTTCTAACGGTGCTGTTTGACGAGTGGCCAGCCAACGTAAGTCTGCTAGCGCCATCACACTAACCATATGATAATGCAAGACAATATTTCACTATGTCTTGTTATAGGTTTAATATTTGTTAAAGTAAAGTTGAAGGTTATTGTTTAATTTTAGAATAATTTCAGAATCGAAGTATGTCGTTTCCAGTGAATTTCATGCATATTTCGATATTCAAATATCGAATACATGAGTTTTGAGATTAATTAACTAATAAATACTGAAAATCTCATTCTTGTGTCATTTTCAGTATAATACCTGATTTATTAGCAAATTTAAGTATACGAATACATGTATGAGTTTCTGTTTACCTTTGTGAACACTCAGAACTTTAGTTTTCTCGAAACATTTCTAATTGTTCACTAAATTGCATCTCAGGACCATTACCATTAAATTGAATCATAAACTTAGCTTCTGGTGTTTCTTTCGAGACCTTCTACCATCATATGTCAAGGAATTAATTATTACCCGATTTTACAAATTCTCGTACTATTCCAGGGTTACGTCAAGATGAACGTGTTCTTCTACGACTACGACGACAACGACCACACGACGCTGCTGGTAGATTGGTTTGAGAACGAGCTGACCAGAAGTGTGAGCAAAGGCAACTACCAGACGGCCACCGTCCTGGGAAACAGACAGTCAGATAAAACACTGTAAGTACTCGACCATCAGTAGACACTGGCTGAAGTAGACGTGTGTTATAATGCATAACTGGTTCTATATAGATAGGGAGATGACATCGGATGCATTGTATAATCCGGACAAACTTGTAACAACTCTCTGGAATTAACGTTGCAATTTAGAATATCTGTATTCATATCATCAGTCACTAGCTATTCCGTATTCAATTTCTCATTAAATGAAGCATAGTTTATGTTGATAGAACGTCAGTAAATGTTCATTAATAAAGTACTCAATAGTAACAGGCCACTGTATATTTGGTGCACGTAACGCAATTGTCCTACTACACAGATCTCTCAACGCTAACTAGTTAGTTAAGAAAGCTAACATATGGTTCAGTTAGAAAGTACTCAATAGTAACATGTCAAGGTATATTTTGTGCACGTAACATAATGGTGATGATACACAGTTCCCAGCATGCTAGCTGATTGTTTACCACCACATATCAATACCGCCTTGTTCACCAGTTTTATAACCCTTAGATCTATCAGCACACATATTCTAAAATCCATTTTTGTTGTTGTAAATAACATAATCTGCAAGATTAATATAAATCTATATCAGTACTGATAGATATTCTATTATTTACAATTACTACGAATGCTGCAAGTATAATTTATTAATGTCGTTGTTATTGTGTTTCAGGCTGGAATTCGAATGGTCAGTCCATTGTTTCACAGACGAGGACTGCCTGCAGCCCCCACCAGAGTGGAAGCAGTGGCCCTGGGATAAGTCAGGACAGACCCACAGTTACATCACCCCCGACTTGGGCACGTCGACTCTTCCCCCTACGACAACAATGGACTACACCGAGGCGCACACCTCTCACCGATGGGAAAACGGTCAATGGAAGAAACCGATGATAGGCAATGATGGCGATACTCCTGCGATTGGTTCTCGCGATGACAAGTATACACACAGAAGATATGGAATGCCCAAGGTCTCACATGGTCGAAAAGGCACAGGGAAAACTGATCTCGGAAAAAGAGTTGCATCGCCTGCAGCTGGTGTGAAGCAATCAAGAGGGGCATCCGACGGTAACCTTCATAAGACAAGACCAAGCAGGGGTCACAGCTACAACCACAAAACAAGATTAGTCGTAGGCAATGATGGCAGAAAAAGAGCATACACCACGACAAACGACAAAGGTTTTATCGGTAGAACTACACCACCATTTCGAATTTCATCAAAACCTGCCTTGAGGTCAAAACACATCAAGGACAATAGGAAAATAGGTGAAGTAACAACTCACGGATTTACGCAAGCGAGGAAGATGAATGGGCAACGGAAGTCCGGATGGGGCATCAAACATGGCATTCCGCCGTTTAGAAGACCGTCAGCAAGCAGTACAGAGTCAAGGTGGAAAGAGAAGGTGATCTATGTGACATCACCAGCAACTGCCAGACATCCAGTGTCAAGAATATCGCCGTTCTCTTCTTCACAGGAAACATTCCATGGAAAATCTAAGTCTGGACAAGGTTCTCAGCTCAAATACCGTCCATTCACACCTCCTCCCAGAACCACAAGGAAGTGGAGAAAGGAAAACAATAAGGAAATTTCAAAGACTCCTACTGCAACACGTCCTCCAGCAAGAAACGGAAATGGTCGTAGACGGGTAGCTATCGGAAGTAGAAAGAAGACGAAAGGGCCAGTCAAGAATACAAAACATAATTCAAGGGTACATACGTCAAAAGGTAAGACGCCAGAACCGGTTACAGGAAATGGCAAGAACCTAGAACCAGTTACAAGAAGTAACACCAATTTGGGCAAGACAAAAGTAAATAAACTATATTTTCCAAGACATAAGTGGCACACCCAGAATACGCCCATGCCATGGGGCACCAGGAGACCTACATACAGCCAACCACAGAGATATCACAAGACGACCACGTTACCCACGGCCATTGTAACTAATCTGTACAGTACTGGGACAACTCCAGTGTCATACAAACAACGCTCCAGGGACAGAGTTCATCCAACATTGAAGAAAACAGTCGAAGGATCTCGGAAACGCGGACGTAATGGACAGAAGCGAAGGAATTTCGGAAATTTGTTGAAAAACAGATTTGATTTACAAGACGAATCTAAGCACGAGAATAAGGAAAGTAAATCCAAACCGCTGGGGAGATCACCTCCATACACGCACCATCGCATAGGTAACCGGAAACAAGGGGAAACCAAGAAGATAAATTTACCGGTACAAGATCCATCACGGAAGTCTAATGTTAAACAAATAGTTAATACCGCGCACCGGTTGGCTAATAAGAATACGAAAGGAAGGATTATAAAGAAACCCAACGTTAATAACAAGAACCGATTAGGCGGCGGACCATCGCATGTAGCATCGCAAACAACTGACAGGACCGCCAGGAACCGCATTGTTACCAGAAGAACCAGTAAGCCACGGTTAAACTTCCAAAAGACAACACAACGAACTCGGTCGACGTCTCAAGTGACTACTAGTTTGCCGTCCACTAAAAAGAAGGGAGTCAAGCATACGGATGGTCAACTAACTAAAACTCCCTCTACTGCCAAACCAGCATTCAAGTCTTGGTCCTCAAGTAAAGCCACCGTTGGAATGAATGCTAAACATAGAGGTACGACGTTACCAAGCAAAGTGAAAGGAACTGTAAACAGGAAGAATCTTCAACCAAAACATTCCTTTCGTCCAGGAGTAAAGAAGAATGCACCGAAAAAGAAGAATGCACCGAAAATGAAGACTGCGCCGAAAAAGCATACTTCATATCAAAATTCAACGAAGACGCCAGCACGAGCAAGGGTGAAGAATGTAACAAGGAAAAAGGCAGCTGACAAACCTCATCTCAAGCCAAAGACAAGCCACGTGGTGATACAAGATAGACCTTCTAGCAGAGCAACAACTTCAACACAAGCTAGAAGTACATATCAAGTAACTACAAGAACTATACCTAGAACAAACCGACCAACAACAACAACAACAATTAGTCGACGCACATCTGCTCAACCCACAAAGAAATACCCTGTGAAGACAGTGAAATCTACAGCTGTACCATATAGACGTAAGAGCATTTCAGAAAATATCAAGAAAATTACAGTTGCTACTGTAAAGAAATTTGTGTCACATAAACCCGATAAGAAGACGACTATTGTTCCGACGACAGCACCTACATCGAGGATGCACACGGCAAAGTCACACAGGGAAGAAGATAAACGCCGGCATGAGAAGAAGAATTTATCGCCGGATACGAGCACTAGACGGCGATGGTGGGAGTGGGAAAGCACAGCGACTCCTCAGACGATTCCCCCGAAATCTTCAGGGTGGACGCACTTCACTCGGTGGTGGCAGAAGTCACAGACAACACCGACTGTACCAACTTCAGAGGTTCTACCAGCAGGCGTCAACAAAGGTAAGGTCTACAATATCAGAGACCGGCACAAGCTAGCCAAACAAGAAAAGGAAAGAAACAAGAAAATTACCATGAAGACCCATCCTATCTTAAAGAAAGCCTCGACAGAGAAGGAACATAAGTCATTGAAGCACAAAGAGAAGATCAGGAAGGAAGTATCTTCAAAACGCAAAGTTATATCACCTTTTGTGACGGTGACTCGCAAGACTAATGGAAATTCAGCTACAACACAGGCGCCTACAAGAAAATTACGTCAGACAACATCCATTCCAAAATTAGTCATTTCGAAAACGTCTACACCTAATATCAAGATGAAACACCATAAAACTACTCCAGTCAACACAAAGAGACAACCAGAGAAGAACAATAGATCATATTTGAGAACATCTTCTACTATGAGAGATAGAAGCAAAATCTCAACATCTAAGGTTTTCTCGACAACTCCACGTTCCCAACACCAACGTAAAGCTACCCAGACAACCAAGGCTAGACAATCAAAGTTCACTAGAGCACCAATAATTCAGAAGCGAAAATGGGGAAAGCAACACTTGAAAGATACTACTCCTAGAAGATCAGTATCCACTGAAAAACACACGACAACACTTCCCACAAGCAGGACGTCTTGGACCACGAGGGTGACAAAGAAGAATAATGGAAAGCTGAACCATCACATCAAGCCAGAACCTCGACCCAAAACAACAAGGATAACACAGAAACCACACTTATCCTCAGCATCTACATCGAAGCCTAAAACTACTAAGATCATAATTACTCCAAAGTATAGAAACCCCATAAACAGGTTTAAGCTGTCCGGTGGAAGAAACAACCTGAAGAATAACGTTACCAACAAAGAGACGATAACAGTTTCTCCAACGACAAAGAACTGGCGTTATATGACAGATGAAAAGACCAAGCAAGGAAAGACCAATATATGGGCCGGGTTGATGAGTACAGTTGGAATTACAATTAGAGGAAGAAAATATATAGATTCCCTATCAACAACAGAAACACCAATAATTCACTTGAAAAATATTCCTAGATTGAAGTCGTGGGAAGAAGACAGTTACCATAAATCCAAAAATAGGAAGCAGGGGAGACCATCCGAAGATAACAAACGCATAAACAGAGTTGACAATATACAGACCAAGAAGCAGCTACGAAATGTATATACTTCACCATCACCAACATCAACAACAACAAAAACAACTATAGATACAACAGTAACAACTCCAAGGGTGTCTAAACAAAAGGATAAGGAAACCAAGAATACAGATCCTATAAAACAATCTAGACCACCGAATCACAAAACGAAGAAGACAGGGGCGAAAGATAATCGGAAGAATAAGGTTACCATTATGCCACCTGCGAGACGAATTACTTCAACGAAGACCACCAATCCAACTGAAGCTTTGCCTGCAACACCAACAAGATGGTGGAAAAGGAAGAGCAAGAAAGAAATAACCGACCAGGTTGCACACACCTCCAAGACTACGGAAACACTTCCTACTAAAACAGACGTCATTACAGTGCCATCAACAAAGTCCTGGGATAGGAAACATGAGAAGAACACTGGTTACCCAAGTCTTCTGACAGTCAAAGGTGCCAAAATAACTAATACATCAAAGAAAACAACAGACGTATTCACCATGAAATCAACGAAGTCGTGGAAGAGATTGGACCGGAAAGATTTGACAACGAAAACGTATGTTAAGACCAAGTCTTCAACTAACGGAGGTTTAGAAGTTGTAGAAGCAAAGCTGCACACAACAAAATCGTGGAAGAGAAAGAGTGGGAGGGATTCAGGTTCCCGTGTGAAGACTGGTGTGAAGGTCATGACAACAGAAGTGCCAAAGTCCTTCACAACTGATGCCACGGTGAAAGCAACCAGATGGTGGAACAGAAAAAATATCAGAGACAAACCTACAAGCAAGAGTTCTACTAAGATTGAGTCTAAACCAAGGGATGGAAGGATAACGTATTTTACAGCCAGACCAACGAGAGCTTGGCAGAGAGTAGGAACTAGTAGCCAGAAACCAAACCTGGGAGGGAAATATTTCGCCGGAGTGACAACAAAGGCGCCGATTTTCATCAAACCACGAACAACTAAATCATGGAAGAGACCTAGGATGACAACCACACAGGGTTCGAACACGTCTATCCATAGTAATAAAAAGTCAGAATCAAAGGGAGATTACGCTAGGGCTACAACAAGGTCGTGGAGAAGACGAACAATTGAAGTTAAGTCTACAAATCGTAGCACAAACGCTCGCGGAAAGAAGACCACGGATGGGACTAATCCTACGACCGTATCGAAAAACGTTGCAAGTATCCACGAATCACGGGTAATTGGGTCAAATTCATCAAACCATGTAGACATTTCTGGTAAAACAACACGTCAGAGGTATGTGGTAACTACGAATACTGTAGTGCCTAGAAAACAAACCATTGAAGTTAAATTGAAATCCACAGAGAGAACACACCGAGCTCATGAGAAAGGAAGAACAACAACGACAGCAGCAAAACAACCCACAATGAAAGCATCCCTTGAAACAACATCCCTTCCCACTAAATCAACTGCATCATGGTGGCACAGAGGAAGATCTACGAATCAAATGAAGATGAAAACAACATCGATTGATGGGAAAGACCGCACCACAAGAGACCCTCAACGAACGCCAGCTCAAACATCTAGAGGACAGACTACTAACTCAGGGAATACACCGGACGCTTACAAAAAGACGAAGCACAAGGGAACGACACTTCCTTCTACAGCAAAGGAGCTCATCGTAACACCTGGTGCATCAGAATCCAGTACCAAGGGAAACCAAGGATGGAATTTGTTTGAATTCCTTCCTCATATCCTTGGTAAGATGTACAGTGGGGACCTAGCCAACAAAACCAAGTCCACATCCATCTCAGCGGCAGCAGGAAGGACCCCAAGACCAAAGACTTCGATGAAAACAGTTTCGCCTAGCAGAAGTAGCATCCACGGCTACTCAGTAACACCAACCCGTCAACAACCGCCCACCAGCTCTCGTAGAGAAACGACCAGCCAGAAGCAAGATCTTTCGACGAATTCAAAGAAGAAAACAACACCTTCTTCAAAGTCAGTTAATCACAACACAAAGGTAACGGGAGATGGTCTAAGAAATAACAAGAGCAGTTTCGAAACTTCAACATCGAAATATACCTCGGCGATGACAAGAAAGAATGTTACTAAGAAATCTAATATACCAACTCTGCCGTCAACATTGAAGACAAGCAGAACTACCTCTGACAAAACAACGAAAATTTCAACGACATTAATGATATCGACAAGAGCAACAACGAGAAACGCTACGAAGAAAACTATGACTAGCAATGGCGTTTCAACCACAGAAGCAACTGTCATTCAGCAAACCACTGGGATATCTCTAGGGGAAATACTAACATCATCTACAAAACCTGTGACAATTGCTCTCACTTTACCCAACTGGGTAACCATCCCTGAACCTAAATTAGACAAGAAGAAGGAACCAAAAAGTGGACGAAAGGCTAGTGAAAAGAAGACAACTAAAAAGAAGACTTCTAAACCTACAGCTACCACCACAGTGAAGAATCCTACTGGTAGCAAGAAAACCACCACAATGAAAAATATTAACGTTAGCAAGAAGACGTCGAAATCTAATGTGAAACATATAGCAGCGAAACCTAAGAAGAAGAAGACAAATAAGGGCATTGGTATAAGTATACATTTAGGAAAACCTACAGTTCAAAGAACCAATTCAAAGACAAAACAGAAAACTGACAATAAGAAGGTTGGAATGGATAGAGATAAATCCCTTGTTATGAAACCTAAAACCAAACAGAAATCAAATAACAAAGACTCTAAGACTACCAGTATCAGTTTAGACAAGCCAGTGGTAAAGAAACCGGACAGTAAAAAGAAAGTTAAATCAGTGAACAGTGCACCTAAAGAGAAGGTTCTTCTACTGAACATCACGTCAGATCACGGACCTAGACTCCACGTTCCAAATGATGGATTGTTCGTGCCAGGAAACACGAAGATTGTGAAAGTAGTGACTTCAAAGAAGGACGAGAATGGAACTGTGCACGAAGAGGAGGTGCTGGTGGCAATTCCTTCCAACTCCGAGGCCCAGCATATAGGGCTGCAGGTGAAGAGACTGAACATTCAGACTGTGTTTAACCGGTATTGGCCCGCCATCCTGGGCTTGACGATAGGCACCGTGTTCCTGGTGGCCGCGGTCCTCACTTCAGTGGCATGTAGGGCGCAGAGGTACGTATGACCCTTGTCCCTTACCATACTTTAAACGCTCGTCTTTGCTTTGGTAATAATACTAAAATACGTAGTTTTACATAGCGCAGGTGCTTCCATGCACCAGGAAATGCTTGTTGGGCATGAGTAATATACTAACATATTAATTGCGCCTAGCCAATGGTGTTATTAAGGTGTGTCGCATATGGGTGAAAGATTCGAGCAGCGACCTAGACATTAAGTCAATCAATGGTGTATTAATGATGTATAGAAATGCATGTAATATGATCATTTAACGTGAGTAAGGCTATTAGAGTAACCATCCTCTGCATCAAGGACTAATTGCCTTCTTTAATATACACTTCATGGACGTAGAGTATGAAGGATACGCCACTTAGCATTTGAAGCCATATACATTTTTGGTAAATTTTAAATAGTCGTATGTATGCTGTTTTAAACACATAACATTAATGTACCTTCAGTGCTGCTCATTAAGGCGTCACATTGTTTTCATTTACTATTAAACAATTAGACAGTCAAACTGATAAGTGTAATCAAATTTAATATTGCTTTATCAATAACTATGTAGCAGTTCATGTACTACACAACCCTACATTCTGTAGGACCACATAAAGTCAACAGTGTGCACTCCATTGAAATGCTCATACCAAGGACTTCACGTTCATCAGAGCAAACCTCATGTAGAATCAAACACAGATGTCTGCAATCATCACCATTCCTGCAATTTCATATTGAGAATGTAACATGTGACTTTCACATTTTTAATACGGATGAAAACAATTTCACAAGATAAAAAATGAAATTGCACACTAGTTCACCTAAATTAGCAATATTGTATTACGAATCTCTGCTATTTGAAAGGTCCTACAGGACGTTACATTGCTTAGATTATTACTTGTTCAAGCATGTTTGTTTCCATATATGTAAACAACATGTGTTTACTGCGCAGCATAGTAAACTATGAGCAACATGTATAAATGGAAGCCAATGCACTGTTAAATTCAGGTACAGCAATTTCAAGCTACCACTATTGAACTTAGGTTTGTAGACAACAAAATACCATTTTACTCAATCCCGTGATATCTTAGTTGAGCAATACGAATGGATATTGATATGGAAGTCGGAGAAGTTGAGGATAACATGAACCTAATTTCAATTATTTACGCACATGAGTACAACAGTGAAGACGTTTACGTCGAATATTGAACTCGTGTCCGGATTATGTTTTACTAGCGTCGATGATGTCGGTGCAGGGAAGAAATTAGTAGCAGACATTTACTAAATTCCGTTAATCAGTACCAGGCAATGATCGTAGGTTTTACCGTAATAGATATATCTTTGTGATCGTCTCCTCTTAAAGGCATACAATCACAGATTTTTATGAGCACGTAGCACTATATTTGAGTAATAAATGTAAACTACATTCATT
>JAULBP010110084.1:0-10104 GCA_032355345.1 Lepetodrilus pustulosus | reverse complement strand
TCTCTCTCTCTCTCTCTCTCTCTCTCTCTCTCTCTCTCTCTCTCTCTCTCTCTCTCTCTCTCTCTTCTCTCTCTCTTCTCTCTTCTCTCTTCTCTTCTCATCTACTACTAGACCAGGAGTACTCTCGTAGTGATCTCGTTATGACGCTCATGCACTTACCAGAGCGTTATGGTCTCATAGTGGATATGAGAGCTTTGAGAAACGATAACCCTGGGCCACAGGGCCAGGCAATTCTATATATATATACACTTGTGATGGTTGGAATTATTTATGAATTTGTAATGGTCAGTCGACGACCCGGTTGCTCAGAACACTTGAAACTACAAAGTGATTGTAAGTCAAATTGTAGGATTTTGCTATAAGTGTTAAGTTAATTGCATTCAGTCCTTTTCTTGCAGTACAAATAGAGTTGTAACTCGCTAGGAAAGTCACGTAGCAGTATTGGCTTGTAGCACCGAGATGCTTCTGTAGAACAAAAAAAATAGTAGATCTCGGATGATTTTTATGAAACCTTTGTTAGCATGCGATAATTGAAAAATCTCCCCTTGATTTTAGTGCTGGTATTAAGTATATTTTATGAATGTTTTCATTGAAGGAAATTGAACTAGTGCTGTGACATGAAAATGGTGTGTAGTGTAAGAATGGTTAATTATGTGTCTTAAGGAATGACACAATGACAGCTGTGAAAGACAACAGGAAACAACTATCTTGGTACACGTAACAGTGCAGTAACTAAAAGTACAATAATGTGACGAAGAACAACGATATGCTGTCCGTACCGGCCTATGAAAACAGTGACTTCTATGAAGTTCATCGAAGGACAAGACAATGAAACTTGTCATTATTTGAAGATAAACATGGTCGATTTATCAATATATATAGATTTACCTTTTGATTATTTGAGCAATATCTGTTATGTATACTATTTAAAATTTATTGTGTGTATACATAACCATTATTAATGCTCAGCGCTCCAGACTAACATTTTGCATTACTTGCCTGCAGGGCAAGTTGAAAAGGCACCATATGTTTAAAACATAGGTTGCCCACAGTGCAATTTAGCTTGCTCCCTGTATGTCTGGCATGTGTTAATCTAGAGCCCTGAATATTGTATTTTCAGGAACGTATTGTGCGAATACTTAATTGTTATTACTTTTGTGTTTTCAGGAACATGATGTAGTTAATCGGATTTCCAACTTCTCCATTTCCCAGTCACCCGACATAATAGAGTCCCAGCATCAGAGTGGGGCAGCTCCACAAACCCCTCACGGCTCCCACATCATGATGAGTACTCAGCCACCATACCCCTCTCAGCCACCATACATTCAGGTAACACCCCGCTCTGCCATATTCCAGTAACCATATCCCATTGAGGTAACCATACCAACAACCAGATAACCAGACCCTGAGGAAATCAATGGCCATCTTTGCTGTGATGTACTGCTATGCAAAGATTAGACCTTGGATTAACTATTTGCAAGAAGCTTTTCTGGCAGAAGCTTAAATTTAAGTTAATAATACAAAGAACATATTCATGTTGATCATATGTGCAGCGATCGTAACTTACTTTATAACTTACTAGTCCGAATAATGATGCAAATAACAAAAGACATGAATTTCTACTAGTTCTATAAGGATACCTTTAGCATTGGAAGAAATGACCTGGCTAACAGGCTAGTGTTCATTTCCATCACTGATGTGAATTGAGCTAAGAATAGAATGAGGTTTGACCACGTACAAGATTTCCACGCAGTTGTTTCAGTTGAATGTTTTTTACTCGTCCCCTGCAGCAAACCTACTTCCCCGGGCCGCAGGGTGTGACTGGTCAGCCTGTCCGCTACACCTACCAGGTTCCATACCAGGCTTCATCTATGGACGGCCAGCCACAGGCACATCCACACTCTGCCAGCGTGCCGCATATAGGACAGTACTCCCAACCATACGTGCAAGGCTACCCTACGACAAACTATTCAAACGTTGTGGTGCAGCCCAGTGTTTCTCAAAGTGCAGATATGACTGTGTCTAGTAACGTGTCACAGACTGGAGTGTACACCGGCCCACAGCCCGAGGGTGGCGGGGTGCCCGCGTACTCTATACAGTACGGGCCGTATAGCCACCCGCAGCAACAGAGCGGCTATGGCCAGCAGGCCCAGTCCTCCGTGTACTACAGCGTGTCCTCCACCAACCCACAGCTCGGATACAGCTTACCGGCGGCGCAGTCAATCAGACCCACCACACCACCTAGTCAAGGCAACATGGCCAACCCCAGCATAGCAATAAACATGCCCCAGCCCGTGAACTTTCAGCAGCAAGTGAGCAGTGGGTCAGGGGGAGGTCACTCCATGGCCACGTCTCCGCAGTACGGGACGTACCCCGTGTATCCACAGTTACACCAGCAGGCAGCAACAGCCGTCAGGCCCGTCAACCAGGTCGTGCAGATGCCCGGGGTGCAGTCGGGCCCCGGCCCCACCCCCCAGCAGCCCTACTCCATCATCAGACCAAGTATGCACGTGGGCATGCCCGCGGTGGGCAGCATGGCAGCCGGGGGCCCACAGTCGGGCGGGATTGGGCAGCAGCAGCAGCAAGCGATGGGCTACAAGGGCTACTCCACCATCAACACGTGCTACCAGAAGCAGACCCTGGGAGCAGGTGCAGGGGGAGAGAACTGCAAGGAAACGGGATCCGCGCAGTCTGTGTTGCCAGGCAACGTCAGTCATGTGACCTCTGGTTCGGGGGTCAGACCGCAGCAAATTGGAACAGGTATGTGTTTTTCCTTCTGTAGAAAGTATAGGTAACAGTTTCAATCTTGATTTATTTAAAGGTTTAATGTTAATGAAGGCCTGAGAACAACCTTGTTTTATTAGGATATCTGTATACTTTCAGGTGACCTACGCATGCTTGGACCCACATTTCGCCCACAGATCCAGCATTTGCAGTTTGGCCAGCGAAGCAACAGTCAACAGCAGCCCATACCTCACCAACAGAACCCCAACAAACCAAGGTCAGCTGTCATCAGACTTTTTATCTGACAACTTGTATATGCCAAATTTAATAAGGGGCAAGTAGTATATTGTTTTTGAACAAGTAATAATAACAAGAGCAGGATGTAGCCCAGTGGTAGAACGGTGGACTTCAGAGACAAAGGAACCGACATCAGTGTTTGTGGAAGTTACATTTCTGATGTGATATTGATAGGATGCACTGTCTGTAGATTGGCGCTACAGTTATTATCCTTCGTCTGTCAGTACAAGCGGGGTTCCTTCTGCTATAAACTGACAAGTCGTGATGTTAGTGAAAGATTCTAGAAAGTGACTCTAAACCTCATTACATAAAAAAAAAGAAGATAAAATAAAAATTGTTTGAAGGCATACTGGCTGCTCTACATATTATTACTTTTGTCATTGGATCGGAGTAGATCATGTTTATTTTAATTGTTATGTTGGAATTCGATCTATGCCTATTGAATTCAATAAAGATAATAATTAGAATTAGAAAAATAGAATATTAGTAGGTTATGGGATGCCAGGAGTATTTAGCTAATGGAATACAACACATGGTTAGACAAATCAGATGTAAATAGTCTTGTGTAGAGATTTGGACATGGAATAGGTCAGCTTTCTGTGATTGTTCGACATTATATGGTGGGTTTTTTCTTTCCAGAGAGTAACCTGTCCCACTAAAACAGCTTGCTTCTACCTGAAGATTGATCTGATGGAGCAATGTCATCATCATCGTTGTTGTCGTCACACACAGGGTGCCTCTGTAGTATCGCCATCCATCATCAGCCTCCGTCTGTCACTGCACAGTTGTCGACGTCATCACTGCCACCGTCATGTATGAGTTGGGAACATATCAGTCGTATTCAGAAAGTCAGAACAATATATTGCCCCCCACACCCGCACTAATAGCAGGCCTAGTAAGGATGATCGTTAGAGGTCATTCTAAGGTCATGTGTAGGTCAGGGTCAATGTTCAAGGTCAACATCTCGAAAGAAAGAACAACTGTTTCATAACAAACAGCCATTATTTTTATAACAATTTTAAACATGTTTTATTCAAAAGTTTAGAAAGAATCCCCATGAAGCACGATGATGTTTCAGGACGGTGAATACACAAAGCAGATTTGTAATTTATTTTGATATAATTGGTTAAGAAATTACAAACCTGCTTACTAGCTCGTGTTTTTTTCTGTCTTCACTAAATATAATGCTGTTTCCTGATATTGTCCTTGGATGATGAGTTGAGTGAGGTGAGTTGCCCGCTATTTATAGTTGTATTAATTATTTAGGTTGGTGATCTGAGCACAGTGTGTGAGTGTGAATAGTCGTAGACAGAATCCCTGCCGATATATATCATATATATCACAAGATTACGTATAATAGTACTATTCATTCCCGTAGCAGGTTATCTCTTCCCCCATCCCCACCCAACCAATGAACCAGTTAATGTATCGAGAATCACCAGGCTGTGCAAGATCCAATCGTGTACCAAAGAAATGCAGAGTTATCCTTCCTTTTCATGTTCTTCTAATTAATTTTTATTTTTTTTGCTGTTTAAGTGATCAATATTTTACAAAATGTAATTAGTGATTTACCGTTTAGAAAAAAGACATGACCATCAGGAGTTGACAGTACTGCTGCCGCTGCAGACAATGAATTTACAAGTAGAAATTTTTGTTAGATGTTATGGATGGTTGGGTTGGTTTCAGACACGTAGAGATGTTGCGATACACGCTGTGTATTTCAGTATGCTTGTAGACTGTTTACATGTTCTGTGTCTTGGCGTACTGTTCTGCACTTTGTTGCACACGTAAATATGAAGACGGTCTCACGAGGATGTTGTGTGTCTGTGTGCAACCAGTGACAAGGATCTTGCACAAGTCTAGCGGTGTGCAACCAATACGCATGTACCTCCTTGACACAGGCGTTTCATTCCTGATCAACCAAATATATATATTATATACACAAATCTTTAACACAGCGGCAGTTCATTATCAGGGTGGACTTGTCGGTGAAATTACATGACTATGTTCAGGTTGTATTGTGCTTGTGAACAGTGAATTATCTTTTTGAAGGTTGTTTGTTGTTCTGGGTTAGAGCTTGTCGTGACAGATTGACAATAATACTGAATATGTCCATATTTATTGACAATTAAAGAAAGACAAATTTATTTTGAATACTGGTACTTTAGATAATTTATTGATTAAGAGATGAAATTTCATGTTGTATTTTGTTTACCTAAAGAAATATTAAGTTACCTATGGTTAGGTGTGCACCTTGAAACTGATCGTGAGTCGACAGCATATAGCACTGGGAATTTGGTGCAGTATTCTCGTACAATATTTACCAGTCAGTAGTTGAAGATGAATTTTGTCTGCTGATATCAGATATTAGATAGATAATGAAACAGGAATGTGAATTTTAAAAAATAGCCCTCAATTAGTTTTATGGACTTCTTTTACATCATTCCTATGTAAAGTATTGTTACCTCTCGCATTTATTATTGTTGATTTGGAAAAACATAATTTGGTTGTCTCTTTTAATGTTATATGAAGAAAATGAGATGATCTATGATGAGACAGTAGTCGTTCTACCATTCGAGAACAATATGACTTTCAAACAGATTTTCTATAGTGATTGCTACAGTAAAGAACTGTTGATGAAAATGTTAAATGCATGTTGCACCTTATTACTGAAAATAAAATCCTCGCCCAACAGTTGGAATATTGAATATGAAACATTTCAGAGTGAATTCATCTCTGAAATGAAAAGAAAAACGTGGTTGCTATTCAACTGATGTGTTTTAGTAAATGTGCTATGATGGGGGGTCTTTCTGTTATCTTGACAAAGTATATATGTACTCATCTTGATCACCATCCAAGTTAACCATTAGTTAACCATGTATCTGCTGTTGACTAGTCAAATGTTAATATGAACTTGTGGAATCTTAACATTGTCAAATTTCTCTGTTATTTTCTAATGAGCCATTCGTATTTGAAAAATGTTATATACATTATATACATGGTTGTGAAGAAACATTGAAAATCATTGTGTATCTTCCTAAGTTAAAGTAAGTTAATAGAAACTGATGATGAAGAGAAATTGAAATTAGGTTTATAGGAATGGGCCATTAGAGAACTGAGATACAGCTACTTCTGTGAATAGTTTTAACTAGAGGTGTGGTGGATTCTGATCAAGTGATGCATATTTACACTTGTTAAGACTGTTATTTGAAGTCATATTGTTACTTTATAGATATATTTTAATTGTCAACTTCCCAGATTTCCTAGCCATGATGATGTTGTTGGCTGTTTGCATAGTGCTAAGTAGAAAAGTTAATTTAATATATGTATGTCATAATGGACCATCACTGCTAGAGGTACTAAAACATATGTTTAGCTTGAATACGAAAACACCCTGTGTAAATTTCTGTACAAATACATTGATGTCATATATTCCCAAACTGTTCTATGTGAGAAAGTGAAAATCTTGCGATATCTTTTCTATATATCTAGGATAAGAATAATACCAAATAATGGAAGAGTGTCATTATGTACTGTGTTCTTTATAGTACAACCTATATTCTTACGAAGCGGTTCTTAGTGTAGCATGATGATGCTGGTATGAAATCAGACAGGTAAAATGTAAACACTATTCCCACAATGACAACCAACACCATTGAAGCCATTGGTTTGCAAGTATTTTTAGCTCGACCCTAATTGGGACGAGGTTATTTTATAGCAGTGACTCTTGTCGTCTGTCAGTCATCCCCCCTCCCCTCATCCTCTCTCAGTTGACCTAATTTGGTAAACAATCTTATTGCCAAAACAAAATCATACCCCACCCCACCCACCCATTCCCCAAACTAGTAATGTTTGCACAGAGACAAGAAATGTTTACTGGGTTTGCTCACTGATTGACTGACTCAATGTTGTTAAATATACTACAAGTAGGGTTACAGATGAGAATTATTTGTGTTTCCACATAGAAAATATGAATTTGTATTGTCAACAGAGCAAACCAAGTCGCATTCGGTCAAATGGTCAAAATAATATTGCTTGCCCCACCTAAAAGGTTGAGCACCAACCCCAGTTGTGGATTATCCAGGATTTCTAGCAATCAAATAAACCAATTATGTCACATAACCTGATATTCTCAATGTATTAGACACTTAAAAGTTGCAAGTTTGTTGTGTGTAAATATATCGGAGTGTTCCAGTTGTTATGAGCATAAGTGGGGATATGCTTCCCATCCCCCAAATTGTGTAGGTTGTGTATCTCGACATCCCACAACTTACAAGATCAAGTAACCTGTGAGAGAGAGCCTCGATATGAGAATGTGTACAAGTTTTAATCATTAGCCATTCAACACAATGGAGCTATTATTAGATAACAATGTCCATCTTCAGTACAACACCTGCATTCTGTCTGTGTAGTTTAGATATGCCAGTCCTTGAAATGGACATCTGTTAATACAGCGTAAGTAATATGAAACCAAGCTTATCTTGTGTACAATCCTATCCATGTATGCAAATGACTGGCATGCGACGTAAAGATTATGTATTTCCGAGAGGGGGGATGTGCTTCACAATGCTAATGTCGAGCACTACGGGAGTGCTGTGATGAGGTGACCGCCCAGAGGAGGTGTGAATTGTAGTCCAAGATCTCATGTAAGATACGTGTCTCCCTGCCCCCTTCTGCTCTGTACATAGAGTTGAACCCTGTAAGCTGAGTACCACCACTGCGTGAACAGGACGACTGTGGTCTGCCACCAGAGCGTCCCGTTGTCTGCTACAGACCTCCTTACTTTTGATATGTTTCTTATCATTGTGTGACTGCCTTGTGATGTAATAGTACGGCAAACAGAAAGTTGTTTCCTCTCCACTGTGGCTACCTGTAGCTGCCAGCACTGTCTTATGTCGCCAAGCCTGTAAGTCCATCACAGAGAAAGTGCCACATAGTCAGAGCCAGGTAAAGACTAAAGGAGTAGGAGGTGTTTCTGTAAACCATCTGCTTTTGTTTGAGTGTCTTCCCATTAACCATCCCCCCGCTGGGTCAGGAACTCGGCGCAGCTCTTTAGGGCATCTCCGGTTGCCTCCAGCAGGGAGAAGGTTAATCGTGTACGGACAGGACATCGTAAAGACGTCTTGTTGTTCAGTTTTTGATGAAATCGAGTCGTAGTGAATTAGTGGGAGTAGACTGTAATCATGCTGAAATACGGCTGAAGTGTTCTGTCTAGATCATTGTGTGCTGCATGTTTGATTTGGTGCAATATCGGTGGTAGAAATATTATTGTAGCAAAAGTTGTGTATGTGCTGGGAATACCTGCTGATAAACCGGTGTTTCAGTTTGAAGTTCTCCTCTAAAAACTATGCATTTATTGTAGATTATAGGTTTGTTTTAGTGTCGGTTGTCTTCAGACTCGTCATTTTGTGAATATTCGGCCCACTGAAGGTGATAAGATACGATCAGTTCCCAAGTTGTAAAGGTCATGAAGAGTAACAACAGTGTGGCCTCGTCCGAATCTTTTGTGGAAACTATTCAAAACTGTGAGACAGTATGTATTTCCTATGATGTAGTGTTCTAAGTGTCTGACAAGATTACTTGTTGTCAATCACAGGAGGACCTTGATCAGTGCCAAACCTTGTGTGAAAGTGCTATGTTGTTTGTCAATGTCTCTGGTAATGACTGCTTCCTTATGTTCCCTCAGTGTTAGTGTTGGTTGATGTCTCGTGCTGGAGGGCTGTTCATGGCAGTGGATGGTCGCTATGTGGAAGTCTTAAACATGGAATTGAAATAGGCAGAAACGTTCATGGATAGGACATGGCGAAGCATCCAGAACACACTGACTCTAGCTCCCTATTCTTGTCATTATTTTCATTTAATATTATGTGCAATACGTAAATGCTTACATTTCCATGACCTGAACAACTATGTGTGCACAGTGACACTCTGATGGTTTTTGAACACGTTCTTGCAGATTATATTTATAAAATCATGTGCCCGAGAACCTTCTTCAGACTGGCTAGTTACCGAGTCAGTGTGCTGCCTGAGACCTCTGTATGCTGTGAATGATTGCATATACAGTACTTGAAATGAGGTTCTCTATGACAGACATTCTGACAGGCCAAGTCTGTGGGTGTGTACACTGACTGACTGACTACTGGTAATGACTGACAAGACTGGTTGTTGCCTGTGGGTGAAAGGGTCCTGCTGCAACGTATTTAACAATAAAACAAGAACTCGCGACAAATGATGGACAATGTTTGAGATCTCTGTACTCTTTCTACAAGACAGTGTTGCTGTCGGAGGGTTGTAGCACATTTACTGACCCTGGTAAGGCCAGACTGACTGATTGACTGAGGTTCTCAGAAAACTTGCTGAACGCGAGGGGAGGTTTGACGGGGAGGTTCTGGGAACACTGGCTGGCAGTGACAGTGCTATACACATGGCCAGCGACTGCACCAGGTAGGCCACAGTGGAGAGGAACAGACTGTAGTTGAGTTATTCTACAGTTGAGTCTGGGTTACCTATTTCATGTTGTATTGCGTTGACTCAGTATCGTCAGCCCACTCTGGAACTCCCATGCTCTAGTAAATTTATTTGCCTGTTGGCTCTGGCTTTTGTTCTTTGTTCAGTGTCATGAATTGAGGATATGAACCAGGCATCATGAAAAAATGAAGAGAGAAGAAAGAAGCACTGAACAAAATTAAGGGCCAGTTATGGATAATGTTTAGTAATCTGGTTACATTCCTCTTCCAATGCGTTCACAAGTTCTTGAAGAGTGCTTGGATCCTATAGATGGTTAGAAGCCCTTTGTTGTTAACATAATAAACAGCTAAATTGATGTCCAAAAAGGCTACTGACCCTTAATTAATATTGTTGAGTATATAATACGTATACACCATTATGCAGGTGATCATCCTGTTATAGAGCAAACTTATTATCTTATTTTCTTAGTGTATTTCATATTGCAAATTAACAAGTATACGTATTCTCTTAACTGGAATTAGTTCATCTCAACTGGAGCTCATTAAAGGGGCAACTTCATACTTGCACGTATTTAATCATAATTTTTTAATATTTTTATTATTTTTCTATATAATG